>CAUJNA010000125.1:1143961-1148961 GCA_963377175.1 Effrenium voratum | reverse complement strand
CTTGCAGCGACGGCAGCCCCTGGTGAAGGATGTGTGGGGAATGGCGGAGGAGGAGCGCATGGGAAAGGCGGTGGTGGGACTTGTGCGGGTCACCCTGCCGCACGTGGAGCAGCTCATGAGGGACTCCGGCAAGGGCGGGGTCTTCTTTGAGCCTGCAGGGACCAGTGCCCGGCAACCCGTGACTATGTCATGGAAAGAGATGGGAAGTGCCGAGAAGGAGAGTGACTACTTGAACCGAGTTCTCGCCGAGCGACCGCCGCTGGGCATCGCTGTGGGACGGCGGCAGCTGGGGGCTCGGCGCAAGGAGGATGCGGCGTTGGTGGTGCGGGCATGGCGGCTGCAGAGCACGCCTGTCCACTGGACAGCAGAGTTCGTGGCCGACATCGTCGGCGAGCAGGCGGGCCTCAAGAACATTGAGGTCACCAGCAAGGTCGTCCGCAGTGGAAGGGCCACTTGGATGCTCCGCGGCAGCTCGGGGGAAGACTTTGGGATGCTGCGTGTCGAGGAGGATGGAGTCACCAGTCAGTTCTGGCTCACCCCGGCGGCGCCAACCAGAGGAGGCCCAGCAAAGCGAACCCCTTTGAAAGGGCCAGCCGGCTTTGCCTACCCGCGGGAGCGGTTTGAGAAAAAGGTCAAGGCAGTTGCGCCTCCTGCAGAGGCCCCCCCCCCGCGGGCGCGGCCCCGAACGAACAGGCGCAGAAAAAGCAGGCGGTGGAGAGTAGGACACTTCCTGAGGGCGTGTCCATCAAGAAGGTCCCGGGAGATGGGGCGTGTCTGGCCCATGCTCTCGGTCTCGGCTTGGCGTGGAACAAGGGCAGCAAGAAGGTCACTAGCTCCGGCCAGATTCGGGCGGAGATCGTGGCGCACATGTGCCGTGAGAACAAGAAGGAGCAGTTCCGAGTTTTTTGGGATGGGCTTGCCCCTGACGGGAAGACTGAACTGGCCTCTTTTGAAAAGTATCTGGAGGCTGTTGCAAAGCCTTCCGCCTACATGGGTGGTCTTGAGCTGACAGCTGCTGCGGCAATTTTTGGCCTGACAATTTATGTGGTGCCAAAGGACCCCCAGCATGTCCCCAGCCGTTACGGAAGGGGCAGCTTTCCGGTGGCGTTGTGGTTCACTGGTGAACACTATGACTACATCCAGCCGGATGGAGTCTATCCGGCCATGATCACGAACATAGGTGCTGAGGGAAAGCCTGGACGTGGAGGTGGGAAGGAGCTGGCGGAGGACGACTCTTCTTCTAAGCTCACTCTCTGGACTGAGGATAGTAGAGGTCGACCAGTCGTGCGGGATCGAGTCGCGCAGCAGACCCAGCCAGCCCTCTTTGGCCCGCTGGCTGCAACCAGCCACGCCCGGCATGAGGGGAGTCGAGCCTTTGCCCGCCTCTTCTACGTCAGAGCGGCCCAGTCACGGGACCGCTGTATTGGGTCGGGGCTCGGCTTGCCCCCCGCCGGCAGAGGAAGAAAGCGCTTTGGCCAACCAAAGGTCCTCACCCGGCTCTTCGTGCTCAGAGCAGCCCGACACAGCCGGTGTCGGGACTGCTGCCATGGGGAGGGACCAGCTGCCAGAGAAGAGCAAGGCTGATGATGATGCTGACAGCCGCAGTCTCCGTCTGAACCGGAGGAGCCAGCTCCGGAGCCCCCTCGAGATAGCCGCGGGAGGTTGCTGAAGGGAAGGCCCAAAAAGGCTGGAGGGTGGTCATGCAAGTGGTGCGCATACGTCACCCGAAGCAAGGCGTGGCCAGGCCTGCGCTTCAACCAGTGGCACCCTGAAAAGCGCTCGGAATGGAGCACCCGGCGGCCTCCACTTCGCTGGGAAAAAGTGGGAGTAACGGCAGACGTTGCCTTTGCTTGGACCTGCAAGCACTACAATATGGGCATCTGCAAGGACGATCAGCAGCGTCCCTATGACGACTTCCTTCGAGCTCGTCTGCGGCACCACAGGGAGCAGCACCCGGAGGCGCCTCGCCAGGACTTCATGGCGTCAGGGCCGGGGGCGCGCAATGTGCAGAAGGCCACCAGGGTGGTGATTGCGGCTGCGACTTCTCGCCGCCTCCTGCTGGGGAAACTGGGGGAGATGGGCTGCTGTTGACTCCGCTGCAGCCTCTGCTGGTTGGACAGCGCTACCGGGCACCCAAGGGCTCACCTCAGATGGCAAACCGCAGCATGGCACCGTCTCATGGAGGCGACGCAGGCACCCTTGTCGGATGCCATGGCGGCGGGGAGGTGGAGGAGCTCAGATGAAGATGTGGTGGGGGACAATGCGCTGCCTGGCACGCACCGGAACCATGCAGGGGAGCTCACAGGCAGGGTCATTGACTATGCCGTGACCACGCAGGGCTTAGCCGCTCACAACAGATGGCAGGCTAGGGGTGTTGCAGACCATGACTTGGTGGGCTATGCCTTTGGCGTGCAGCGAGATGACCGCCCTGTTCCCAGAGCACCAATGCGCACCAGACTCGGCGCGCGCGAAGTGGCTGAGGAGGAGTGGAGGGAAGCGTGGGCGCCGGCTAATGATGAGTTTGTCCGGTGCTTGAGAGAGGGCAATGTGGACCGCGCTTGGGCTCTTCTCAGCAACACTGCTGAAGACACACTGGCCACGGGAAGCACTGCGGGTGCCTCCCGCAGAGCTGAGGTGGTCGCGCCGAGGCCCGGCCCGCTCCAGTCTACGAAGGCCCCGTCCTTCCAATGCCACCGGGAGCGGCGGCTCCGGCGCCTGGCCAGAGGGGCCCTGGAGTTGCAAAAGCAGCAGCAGCAGCAACAGCAGCAGCAGCAGCAGCAACACTGGATCGACACCGACAGGCTTCAACGCCGTGTGTGGGCGTCAGCGCAGCAGCTGGGGCTCTCGGCCGGTGACTTGAGCGCGCTCCAAGCGGAGGCCCTGCAGCAAGCCGCGGCCATCGAACAGGAGGCCGCTGCGGCACGGGTTGCGAGATGGAAGGATCAGGTGCAGCACAACCACAAGCGTCTGGTCCAATGGATCCGCCGGCGCCCGGCCTCGACTCTGGGCACTGCAGGCCTCGACATGCCGATCCACCCGCTGGACAAGGCAGCGTCTCAGCATCAAAAGTGGAATGAGGTGTGGTCGCAGCCTTGCGCCCGCACCTATGAGGAGACTCGGCAGTGGTGCCGCGCCTGACAGGGATCCGCTTGGCGCTGCTGCTGTTGAGGTGGACGGGGAGTTGCTGCGCAGAGCAGCTGCCAAGAGCAGGGGAAAAGCGGTCGGCCTGGATGGATGGGATGCCGCTTCGCTTCTCGGTCTTCCGACTCTCTTCTGGGACGCCCTGGCTTCCTTGTGGCAGGCGTGCCTTCAGCATGGTCGACTTCCCCAAGCATGGAGCCAGGTGCGTGTGGCGTTGCTGGCCAAGCCGGATGGAGGTCACCGACCGCTCGGTGGCTTCGGTGATTTGGCGGGTCCTCGCGACAGCAGTCAACCGGCAGCTGCGTCCTTGGGTGCAGGAATGGGCTTGTGAGCCGCTTTTGGGGGCCATCCCCGGCCGCGGAGCTGCTTCTTTGCATGCGGAGATGGGCGGCTGCTTGCACCGGGCTCGTGAGGCTCGACTGCCTTTTGTGGGGGCCAAGGCCGATGTGAGCAAGTGCTTCGACAACGTGTCCGTCGAGCAGGCGGTCGCTGCAGCAGAATGGCTGGGTCTGCCCACTGCTTTGACTCGGCTTGTCTCGGTCTTCTACCAGGACCAAATGCGATATGTGGCTTGGCGTGGCGCTTTCCATGCCCGTGCCATCAAGCCGCGGCGGGGGCTTCTCCAAGGCTGCCCCTTCAGCCCCATGTTGCTTAACTGCATCATGCAGGCATGGGTGTTGCGGGTGCAAGACAGCGCGCCACGGACCGCGTGTGCCGTCTACCTTGACGACAGAACTATGTGGGCGACTGGTGGGCAGGCGGTGGAGCAGGTTGTGCAGGCTGCGCAAGCTGGAGCTGAGGTTGACGAGTTCTTTGGCTTCACCCTGCACCCGGAGAAGCTCAGGGCCTTCACCAACAATGCCACGGCCAAGGCGCCCTTGGAGGAGCACCGGCAGCTGCTGGGGCCCGTCGAGGAGAAGTTCAAGCTTTTGGGCATTTACTACAGCATGCCGCGCCAGAGCATGCCGAATGTGGAGGAGGTCAGCGCCAAGGTGGAGGAGCGATGTGACCGCATTGCCTTGGCCTGCAGGTCACTTTCGCAGCGGAAGCAGCTTGTGCAGGAGCTTGTGCTCAGCCTCTTCGTTTGGAGCGGCCCGTGGCAGCAGTTCCGCAAAGAGGACCGCAGGCAGAGGGTGCGGCAGGTTGAAAAGGCACTTTGGGGCGGTGTCCCGCCTCGCAGCCGGTCGCCCATGATGGCTTGGCACGCCATTGGGCGTCCCAGTCTGCGCCCGGACTTTGCTTTGGACTTCGCCGCTGCGCGATACGAGTGGTGCCGCCAGGCACAGCTGGGAGATGGGATGATGAGGTTTGGCCGGGGTGTCCCCGCGCCGCAATGGCAGCAGGTGCGGGACCAATGGGGCTGGGGCCAGCTCCCTGGAGGCATTTGGCGCACGAGCCTTGGTGACTTGCGTCCGGGGTGGGGCGGCTTCACTGCACTACAGCGGGCTGCAGAACACGAGTGGTTCAAGCTTGCGTGGGCCAGCGACAACAAGAGCAAGGAGGTCGACCTGGGGCATGCCGTGCTCTGCTTGCGGCCGGTGCGTGAGGCTGCTCTTCGCTCAGAACGGCGGTCGCTTCGCACTGCTGCAGCTTGTGCAGCGGATGGGAGGCTTCTGGCCCGACTCGGGGCCAGTGAGGAGGACACAAGATGTGCTTGTGGGGCCAATGAGCCGTCGCGGACGCACTTTACCTTTGAGTGCCCTGCGCGGCCCTGGGTGCTACAGAATGGAGAGGAGGTGGAGCGGCGATTGCTGTGCCACAAGCTCGCGCTGCCTGCGGCGCTTGCTCGACGACACGCCCTACGACGAGGAGCTCCTGGAGGCGCTCACTGAGGTGGCACAGCGGGGCGATCTGGGGGA
>CAUJNA010000125.1:1131461-1138961 GCA_963377175.1 Effrenium voratum | reverse complement strand
GAATAATTGCTGCAATTGAGGACCCCAAAACAGTCACAAGATCCTGAATCTCGAAAAATATTTGCTGCAATAGAGTGGACTATTAACAAAGGAGGTGTAACATTAGTTGCAACTGTGGCGGTTGTAGTGGTGAGGTGGCTGTAGTTGTATACTTCTCAGGCTGTGTGGTGTGTTGTACTCATAAGTCGATGTCAGTTGCGCGGTGCTTGTTCGTGCTGCTTGCGGTTGCCCTCTTCTCACGGAGGCCGAGTTTATGCTCCCCTTGGACTGGCAGCGGCACCTCATCGCGGACGGCAGCTTTACCGTGGAGTCGGACCGTGCCACGGTGGTGAGGCTTGGGGAAGTGGCCCTGGAGAGCAAACTGCGCACCTTGCAGGCGGCGGGGCCCATGAGCCAGTACCGCCGCTTTGGCCCATGATCCAAGAGTTCCCCTTCGTTTGGGGTACGAAAGGGCTTGGTCTTGGGTATGCTGGCATTCACGAGTATGGTACGGCATGTAGGGCTTTTATGGGAATAAAATACTAGATATGGACCATATGGATTTGGATGGGCCAGCGTGCATAGCCAAGAACCACAGTGACTCGAAAGCCATTGGGCTTCATGCCAAGGCTTCCAAAATCACTCGGCTCATGGAGGATGGCTTCCCAAATGCCTAAGACCGTACACGGAATCGAGCGGGGGTTTTTCCCCTTGCATCTTGGGGGTTGGATACACCGGGAAAGAAGCAAACCCCCTGCCCCCCTTCAAGGTCGAAAAGGTTTGGACAAGTCCCCAACACTGAGAGTTTTTGGAGGACCCCTGAGTAATGAATCTGGAGCCCCTTCGGTCGTCATCTTAGTTCTGGCCCCTGGGCAATAGGACTTTAAAGGCAACAGCCGGTTTTTCTGGTTTTGAGCCCAAAAGGGCCCTGATGAATCGCGGGGGCTTTCTGCTGAGGGGGAATTGGCCTCCAAGGGGGGCCGGTCCCCTCGGCGAGTTTGAACACCTTGTCATTTTAGACAAAATTAAATAAAGAACCATGCATTTAGGGGCGCATTTTTCGGGTAAATCTTGAGGGGTTCCAAGTGTTGGTGGGGTTAAGAACAGACGAAGCAAATACAAAACGAAAAGGAAAGCCCCTTTTCTGGCAGGTTTGTTTGGCTTCGGCGTTGCAGGGGGATACCTTTAAGCACGGGGGGTTTTTGAGGAAACACGAAAACATATTGGGTAGAACTGTTTGGGCAATCCTTGTCGGCACTTTACTTTAGTAGTGATGGGAATCTGGGAGGGAAAAGGGGACACCTTTAATCGGCGGGTTGTCTAATCGCGCGCTGACACGAGATACGGCCGTAGTCGTCCGTGGATTCCCGTTCCAGAAGGGTCCACAGATCTTCCCAGAATTAGCTCCCCCTTTTAATTTGTTTTGCATTTTTGGGGTCCCCTTTGTTTTTCACTAACCAGGCAAAAAAGAAAAAACACTTTTCGCGGGGGTCCGAATTTCAGCCTCGAGATACAGCTGAGTCTTGATAAGCTCAGGATTTTATTTGGCAAGTCGGCCACGACTTCTGGGGCAGAAGCAGGAGGACTTGACCCCTGATAGGTTTCTGGAATACTTCCAATTCGATAGCCTCGCTTCTGCGATCGCGGAAAGCGGCATGAACGGCTTGATGTGTGCCGTGCTGTCTGGGAATGTGGGAATGATGCTTGGCTACTCTTTGCTGCGACCGAAGCGGAAACACAATTTTGACTTTCTGGGAAGTGACTAGTTTCAAGCGCTCGCCCAGCAAGAAGTGAATCAGTTGGACCGGCCCAGGATACATGTGCTTGCGGAGCACAAGGCAGATGTCAATTACCGCCTGCCAGATCTCAGTGAGTTGGGGTACTATGCGACGCAGACCTTGCGCCTTGGCAAGGGACGGCAACGCTGGTTTGTAATGGCTGTTACACTCGGATGGATGGAATCCGCGACAGGCGCAAGGTTTGCTGAAGCGTGCGTGTTTGCTCAAGGGCTGGGTTTGCTGGACGATTTTTCAGCAGTTTAGCTGGTTTGCCTCGTTTTGTTTAAGGGAGTTTCTGGGTCCGGCTTTCGTTTTGCCAGCTTTGACAAGCCGGACATCTCTGCGGAAGCGTGGACTTTCCGAAAGCGCTTTGCGATTGCGAGGCACTTTGGTGACTTGGTGCATACTTACACAATCCGTCTCCAAGTGAGTGGGTGGCATCACCATCCTCGCCCTCGCGTTTGCAGGACTTGAATGGCAAGGGCGGTTGCAACGGGTGCGCCCCTTTGCTCACGGAAGTGGCTTGTGTCTGTGTGTGGGGATGGGGCTGAGGGTTTCGCACTGGAAAGAGGAGCCGGGTTGCCGCACCACATGCATTGCGTTCCCGCATGTGCAGGCAGTGACAGTGGGCGTTTCAAGCGGTGGCAAGATGGTTCGTGCCATAAATATGGGCTGATGTTTCCTCAGCGTGTGCGCAGAGTGTCTGCTGGTCGTGGTGGGGCCGCCTCTCTTGGGCCACATGGCACTCCGCTCGCGTTGCCCGACCGCCGTGGCACTCTCCTGGCGGTGAATTCTAGTCGGTTGATCAGATCAAGCAACTGCTAGCTTAGGCTGATGGTGGCTGCAAAGTCTTACCAGGCGGAGCCGCCTGGGTTCGCGGTCGGTCGCAGTCGCAGGTGGCAATATGAGGTCAACATATCCAGCAGTTTACAGCCAATTTGGGGCTCAGCTCTCAATCCCTTTTAGGCTACGCAAAAAAAGGCACCTCTTCAGGACATGAGGGGCTCGCCGCGTTTCCAACAAAACAAGGGGGCCGAACCCAAACGTTCCATGTCCATGAACCCCCCCGCCACAAACCTACAGGTAATTAAGGATGGGCACAACCCAAACCTTGTGCCAGGAGGCTGGGTGACCTTCCCTTGCATTTTGGTTGCACCTTCCACGTTGGGGTTTAATGGGTTTTGGACAGACCAAGTTTGGGGTTCAATAAGCACCCTGAGCTTTTGAGATACGGTTGCGCCTTCTGCCCAATGCGCAGACAACTTTTTTGGGGGGGGGTTGACATAATGGCAGCAGTTCCCCCCCCCCCCCCCCAAAGAATTTTCGGAGAGGGGGAGGGGCGGGGCGAACCCCTAATGCTGTAGCTACATGTTTTTTGTAGCTAGGGGGCTGTGGGTGGGCGGGGGCAGGGAGGGGGAATGTTTGAGTTGGAGCGCAAGTCTTGGGGAAGCACGTTGACCCCCCAAACCAGGCTCCTCTTTGGCATCCGCAGCATTGGCCGGTTAGTCAAAACAGGGGGCGTTTTAAAGGACGCCCGAATGAGTTTCTCCCAGAGCTGTTTGGTGCCGGACAGTCTTCGCAAGGCGCCTTCGGTGCTTGCAGCCCTCATCAGTCTGCGGGCCGACGTGACGGCGTTGAGCCGGGCTGGCTTCGGAGCGATATTCTTCTCGCGCTCGGCGGAACAGGCTGGGCTGTCCAATGGCAATCCGCAAAGGCGAATCATCATTCGCCCCCCCTCCATTTTGACACGCATGTAAGAACACGAGTCGCCTCCACACCCATCCCTGCTCATCGCCATTGCTGCAGCGAAGAGACGTGAACCGACGAGTCCAAACAACACAGCCCTTCCCAAATCTAACTTCTCCTGTGTACCTGTAAAACACATCTAGCCTGGAACGTCAGTGCTGTGAGTCGGAGGCGTCAAAGTTATATTTCCGTTCCTGTGGGCCCTTCAAACCACAATTTGGAAGACAATTTTGAAGAATATGCCTGGATCTGGTGTTGGTACACTGGCCTTTTCTCGTGAATGATGCGTCTCACTTGGAAGAGGCTGGTAAAGTATACCAGTTAAGGGGCTGTGTCGGATCCGGGCGATCGTTGACATGTCCAACCACCTGTCAACGCAGAGTCAACGCTTCTGTTTCTGCGCACCGGCCGAGGCTGTTCAACATGCGCCCCAATCCAAAGAGGAAACCACTACAAGCGGCCCGTTGCGAAGCCCAAGGATCTTGCGGATTTGGCGCCCCTTTCAGCCACATCAGCCACCAACTTCGGCCCCAGGTGGAACTGCTGCTGAGCGCCCGCGCCGCCCTGCACCCCACGCTCTTCAACGGCGTGGCCGCCCGCGCCAGCTCGGAGACCGTCAGCGCGCTGCTGCGCGCCAGGTGGGCTGGGTGCAAAAGTTTTAGTTATTCAACGAACCGTGTTCTTTCTTGGCCACAAAGAAACAAGAAGCGATGTTTTGAAGAAAAGTCAAACACAAAAACAAAAACAACAAACAAACAAGAAGCAGATGCACAAGAATGGCTTCAGCATTTCCAAGACGGAGGACGTGTTGGTTTCCTTCGAAGGGAAAGCAGCAGGTTCTTCAAACAAAATGTTTGAAGAAGGGGCTGTCCCTGGCCAGGTGCGAGGTGTCCAACAGCGGCTCGAAGCAATCGGGGAGTGGGGAGGAGGAAAGGCCTTCGCTAAATCGACTTCGTGGTTGAAACTGGGCCTATGGCGCCACATGTTGCTCTGCTTTTTGGAACTCAGGTTGGACTGTGGCTGCGTTCTCCCGGACAGGCAAAGCACACCCGAATGCCTACCGCCTTTCATAGAATCGGAGGAGGGCCCACGACCATTTCCCTATAGTAAGGAGAATTGCCAAACGAAACTTTAGCTGTTGCTTTGAGTTGGCGGTTGCTAGAGTAAGTCATCTACCACCAGAGAAACACATGTGCAAACCTGACCCTTTGTGTTTCCTTGGTTTCAGGTGCGACCTTCGTGGAAACAGGAGAAGTGCCCGACAGATTGTTGAGTGGCACCCGGTGTTTCCCTTTTTGTTTGGCGGGCTCCTCCCAAGAAAAGCAGGCTTGCAACCCCAGAATGGATCCTTTTTGGCTACTGGTTGCAGCCGGGGAGGGGGGGGGGAGGATGTTTCAGCCCAGGGCCCTGCACGAGGGAACCCATGGGCAAGCACCAGTGTTCAAATGTGCCATGAGCAGTGCACCACTTGGACATTGCTTTAACCATCGCAAGAGGCCTTCATAAATGCTTCCAAAGAAGTGGCCGTGTCTATCTCACTTTTTCAACAATACACCGCTGAATTTCCAACAATGACAAGCATTTTTGAACAGCATGCACATATTGAAAAGCAAAAAAGATGCTGCCTGTCACTTGGCACATGCGAGGGGTGGCCTACGGCGCCTTGCACGGTGTCACCTTGCTGGCGCGTGGCAACCCGCACAAGTACGAGAATGCGAAGCTGCTTTTGGCGCATCGGGCCGATCCCAACCATCGAGCACGTCCAAACTTGAAATATTTGCTCGGCCTGGAGTGCAAGCTGGCTTCATGGCGGCTTGGCCAATGCCCAGTGGCGCCCCGTGGCGCCTTTTTTTGGGGGGGGGGCTTTTTTTGGGAAGGGTTCCCCTGCAAACCCAACCAAACCA
Source organism: Effrenium voratum (assembly GCA_963377175.1). Taxonomy (NCBI): domain Eukaryota; class Dinophyceae; order Suessiales; family Symbiodiniaceae; genus Effrenium; species Effrenium voratum. The sequence continues at coordinate 1,133,554 of CAUJNA010000125.1, read as the reverse complement.
AGAAGGATGCACTTTTTGCCTCAATGGCCACTGGGCATCTGAGAATGCGAGGGTGTTGTCAACAATCGCGGTAGGTTTTTGGCATTTCGTGCCTCCGAATGGGTCCCACAGCCAGCGCGGGGTCAAACTGCCTTCGAAAGAAACTGGCAAAACAAATGGCAGCCAGGGGTTGGAGATTGCAAAGGTGGCTTAGCGGCAAGGGGCCGGGATCCCATTCCTCGTCCTTTCAAGTCAGACATGAAACCAGGACCTGACAAGCCAATGCTACCCCTATTCTTGACGACATGTTTAGTGACTGGATCGGTTGCAACCTAGGGGTGCAGTGGGAGTCCTTGGTTTGGCACCCTCAGCACGGAAGTCGCGATCCCCCGCTTTCCGAGCGGAACTCAGCCATTTTTGCCCAGCCAAGCGCTGACGAGGATAGTCGACATCTATGGCTACGAGACCTGCTCTACCATGGCGCGTACTGGCGCCAGCTTGGCAGGAGGGGCAAACAGCCCGGTGGAAAACTGGTGTAACTGGACCCCGCTGGAGACCCGGCGTGAGGATCTTGAAGCAGAAGTGGTTGATTGTGTCAAGTGGTTGGCCCAACCGAGGGAAGGCCTTAGTGACATTGATGAGTCCCACCTGCAGCGCCCAGAATTGACCGGAGCTGACATTTGGAAGTTTTTTAGCTTTTGTCTCTTGTTGCAAGCTGTCAACAACATTCACAACCTCGCTACAGGTTGACCAGTGTCCTTGTCGTTTTGCTGCGCAGTTGTTGTGTTTTGAGAGGTCTCGCTGCATCGGTCGCCATTTAGATTTTCCTTTTCCACCAGACCAGAAGGAAATCACCATTCCAGCAGACCTTTCCACTGGATCCAGCATCTCCTGCTGGACCGTTTGTGGGCCAGGTTTGACTCCACTGGGAGCGGCCGCGCTGACGGGAGACTCGCAGCTGGTGGGCCTTTTGCTCTCCGCGCGGGCGGAAATTTCGCAGAACGACAGGGGGGACTTGCCTCATGAGCTGCTCGGAAGTGGACGTTCCGGGGAAAGCGAAGTCGCCTTTGGCTGGGGGATGCAACCGAAGCCCAGTTTAAGGTCCCAGATCAATTCCTAAGCTTCCTTCAAGGGCGCGCAGGAACAGACCAACAAGTTTGCTTTTGGTTGCTCACATGTCTTTTTTGTTTTCTCGGCCCGGGCATTCATGACAAGTGTCATTGGGGCTGCCACATGGAGAGCTGCGACAGTAACCCACACAAGGTGAACCAAAACCAAAGACTGGCAAATTGAAAGTTGGGTATGACAAAAAATCCAACCAGAAATTGAAATAGAAGCGACGAGAAGTCCTGTTCGGGTTTAGGTACGTTCTTCTTCGGCTCGACAGGGCGCTATTCCGGCAAACCATCTTTGCCAAGGCTCGCAGCAGCTTGCGGACACACCCACCTGCTGCCGCTCTTGGAGACCATGCATGTCTAAGCGTCGGAAAAAATAAAAGGGGGGCGATCTTCACACGGCTGTAAGCCAAAAATAGGCAAATAGGTACCCAAAATGGAACCATGGTACATGGTACATGGAAACATGGACTAGAACCTGCGGTCCCTGGTGGCTTAACTTTGACCCATACCCACATTAGGGACCCAGATTTCTTTCTTTGCTCTAAGAGAGTTTCATCCCCAACGCCAGTTCCGCGAGAGATATGCACTATGATACGGCTATTGTATACAGGGTATGTGCCCTATCTTCCGCCGGGGTCCGAAGGGACAGTAGAAACCATATTGGACTTGCTTAGAATGAAGCTTTGTTGATTCATGTGTGTGTGTGTGTGTGTGTGTGTGTGTGTGTGTGTGTGTGTGTGTGTGTGTGTGTGTGTGTGTGTGCTTGTTTGCTCACTCTTAACGGCTCGGCTATATGCTGTGTGAAGCCGGTCTCTCCCGCGCGCCCCTTGAGAAAGATGGGGCATTGATTGGAGACTGCGCTGCTTGCACTCTTATGCGTGCATTTGGCCTAAGATGGGCCAGCTTTCGTCTCACAACTCGAGAGCATGCAACTCAAAGCAGTTGTGCCTACCGGCGCCTCGTGAGACATGATTCCCGTTGGCAAAGGTCGCGCCG
>CAUJNA010000125.1:1123961-1126461 GCA_963377175.1 Effrenium voratum | reverse complement strand
GCCCAACGACTGGAGGTTTGGGGATTGGAATCCCTGCTTCCTGTTTGCAAAATGAGAGGCACCCCCTAGCTCCAAAGCACCAGTCGTTGCTGCCTGTCTCCGCAAGGGTGGCAAGGCCTGTTTAGACCTTCATAATGATAGGCGAAAGTCAAGGGTTGTTGGATGCTCATTTGGGACGCCGTGCTGGTGCCCCGCGGAACCTTTGGAGTCCATCAGTGAGTTGCACTTGTGACGAAGCCTGGCCATGGCAAGCAACATTCTGACACATCCGCATTGGGGAACTCTAGGGTACCTCAATGGAAACTTGGCTTTAGCGGGCCCAGTTTGGCACCGCCAGATTGCTAGACATTTCTCAGAGAGATGCCAGGGCTCTTGCCAATGGAGCGCATTTGGAATTTGTTTTTGTTCGTGCCTTCCGCCCGGCCCGCTTTCTCAAGCGCTACGTGCCTCGATCGTGAGAGAGGCAAGATCTTGCATGAGCAAACCAGCGAAGCCACCAGTTTGACATGCAGGTGTGTGTCAAAACCTAGGGCCCCAAATGGCTGGTGCTGTGTTTTGTTTGATCTGGTCAGCTTGTGCCTCTCCACGCAGCAAGTGGCTGAGACCAGTGAACAGTTGACTTGAAGAGGGGGGACTGAACTTCCCATATTCTGCATCGTTGGTTGCGAGTTTTTTGGATCACCGGCGCTGCCAAGGGCAAAATGCAGGTGCATAGCCTTTGAGGTCAGTTTGGTTGACATGGGTGGAAATAAATATGGTTTTAGGTGGGGTTCCAATGACTTTCCAGTGCCATCCGTTTCTCCAAAACGCCGAGGGTGCTCATGCGCATATGGCTCAGGACCTCTGCAACGCCACTCTCCCGGTTGACTCCCTTCAACTCGAATCGCAAAGTCTCCCGCCGGACGCGCCAGCAGATTGCCAGCGGTTTCATGTTTCTGGACTCTTGGCTGCTATCTGGTTGCATGAGCTCTCACTTCGGCAAGGTCATGGTTGTTGTTGGGAAACAATTTTGCATTTTTGCTTGTTGTGGTTTAGTGGGAAGCCCCCACCTACCCGCTAAATGTTTAATTTTGCTTGCCTTCCAACGTCAACCCAAGAAGTGTGCATGTTCCATCCAGCCAGTAAACCGTTGGCCGTTCTGCGTTGGGCAATGGGCTCGGCCAAGGACTGGTGGGCCATCCCACAGCCCCTTGGCTTTTTCAGCTTCCGGTCTTGGTCGGGGGACCCTGCTAATCACAGGAATCCTTCACCTAGGATATTTTAGACTGAAAGGTGACTCACCGGTTTCCCGGACTGATCCAAAGTTGATTACCCACCACTTGCTCGGACACGAGAACTGCATTTGCCTATGAATGTTTATTTTGCCCAGTTGGTCCTATGCTAAAGGCTAAAGGGACAGAAGTATTCTTGGGACTCAGTGAAGGTTTCTTACGCGTTCGTCAGGATCACAGCCAGACAGCACGGAGTGAACGAAACAGAGACCAGATCCGAAGCTGCCTTGGCGGTGCAGAGCATTCCTGCATCTCGCTTGCTGCAGTCGATTTTCCTTTTCACCTCTTTTGCCCAATTTTTGGCCCACTTGTAGTCGATCAAACCCAAATGATCACCTTTTTGTCCAGGTGCTTTGCAAGTCAGGCATATGTGGAAGCAGCAGATCTGTTCCTTGCACTGGTGCCCGAGCTTGTTCATGCCAGCACGGGACTTCCCTGCGACTATGCCTCCTGGCTGTCGAGAGGGTGGTGCCGTGCGGAACTTTGGTGCCGCCTGCTTTCCAACAAGCGGGAGACCAGCGTGGTGGTCATCCACTCCTCCCAGGAGGCAGGTTTTTTTGCTGCCAATATTTTACACCCTTCTGCCATGCTCCTGCTCCTGCTCCTGCCGTTGTTGTTTGGTTGGTTGGTTGGTTGGTTGGTTGGCTGGTTGGTTGGTGGGTGGGTGGGTGGGTTGGTTGGTTGGTGGGTTGGTTTGTTGGGCGTTGGGCGTTGGGCGTTGGGTTGGGTGTTGGGCGCGCGCGCGCTTTTCGGCTGTTCCAGCGCGTCCACAGCATGCTCATGTTTCTCTGGCAGGCGCAGCATTTCGTGCATGTTGGAGATCAACAAAAACAGTCAGCCTGATTGCACGGGCGCGTGTGGCAGAACCGTGGATCAGCCATTTCTGGGTCAGCCGTTTTGCATGGCCCGGCCAGCAGTTTTGCGAATGAAGGGCGGTTGTTCTGTCTCATGGGCTTTGCAGGGCAGAGAGTAGGGGAAGCGGCGTCTCAGCGCAAGGCGCTGGCAGCTCCTCTGCTTTTGGGATGCTTTTGGTGCAGTTGCTGATGGGGGAAGGTCACCTTCCCATGTTGTAGGGGCAGATGCTCCAGCAGTTTCAGGGCGCTTCTTCGCCGGAGTGGGGTGGGAGGGATTCTTGTGCCACTGCTGTGACCAAGAAGGTCACTGCTCCAGCCAGATTCGGGCGGAGATCATAGCTCACATGCGCCCCGAAAACAAGATAGCGCAGTTCC
>CAUJNA010000125.1:1093961-1118961 GCA_963377175.1 Effrenium voratum | reverse complement strand
TCCTTTTGGGAATGACCAACTCAAGGCTGACAACATTGATGCAGTTGCTGAGTAGAGGGGGCTCCGCATTGCAGCAGGAGAAGGGGATATAAACAAAAGAGGCACCCACGCGCCTGAGCCTCTAAGCGCCCCCAGCGCCTAAGCGCCTATTCTTCCAACAAAGGCACCCAAAAACAAGGATGACACGCACAACCAGTGATCGGTGCACCTGATTTCCTAATTAATTACCTATGTTTTGCTTGGCCAAGGTTTCCACATGGCGCAGCAGCCCAAGCTGCTGGGGAGGGAGCGGGAACATTTCAATGAGGAGGCGTTCTTGCAATTCTTCAACTTCTCGAGCATTGAGGTCGAGTCCTTCAGTTGTCTTTTTTGAAAAACAAGCCGGATGGTTTGTTTCATTGGAGCCCAGCAACCTGATCAACTTCCGTTTGCTTACTATGGTTTGGTTTGAAAGGGAACCCATCACTACTAAACATATTTTTGTCCCAAGGACTTGAGCAAATGGAAGGGAACTGTTGGGTTTTGGCCATGAAATCCAGCGACCCTGTGAGGATGCCCTCACTGATCAAAGCGGCGTGAATGGCCTATTCTGTGCCGTTCTCTCCGGGAATGTTGCAATGATCCGCCTGCTGGCAGAGAACAAGGCTGATGTCAATCGCGGACTGCCGGATTTGAGCGAGCTGGGCTTTTACGAGACGCAAACCATGCGACTTGCCGTGCTGTTATGATGCACTTCGAAAGGGTCCTCCAACAGGCGACTCCTGTTTCGTTTGGAGGTTCATTTGCAGCGGGGCCAGTCGAGGCTTGAGTGGTTCAACTAGAGTTGTGTTCAAGAGTTCAAGGTGAGTTGGTCAGTGGTGATCTTTGGACTTTGTGGCGTGGGACTGTTCAGTCCTTGGGGCATTTTGGTCCGAAAAAGGAGATTAGAACCTTTTAGCTTCCTTGCCATAAGAGGTGCAAGGCGGCTCACTGCAAAAGCAACTGTGCACCGCATGCGCTTCAGGGGTTCCCGTTTGCGACCGATTTGTCTTTGGCTGAATTGTAGCAAGCTTGGGAGGGTGGTTTGCGTTGGATTTTGTGAAAACATTGCCTTTCGTGGCCTTTCAGTGACCAAAAGTGCAGCAAGTCTGGTTGGAGCCATGCCGTCCCAACTGTTCTCGGGCACCCAGGCTCATGGCAGCCGCCAAGTCCCACCAGGAGACCGCTTTGAGTGACGCTGGCTTCCTTTCCTCAGGTGTTCACTGCACCCTTTTTCCTTAATGGCTGCCCCATTTAAAAATAGTCTTCCCCAAAAAGGGTTCCCTTTTTCCCAGGGTCACTGAAATACTGAGTTTCGGCAACCCCTTCAGCCCACTTCAGGAGTGACAGCTGTCCGAAGCTATTTGGCTGTCTCAAATTTCCCAGTTGCCCAGAGAATTTAGAAGGCAAACGCCAAGCACTTTTTGGCTTGGGTACCCAAGTGGAGCCAGCTGTTGATCAAGTCTTCCTACTTAAGGTCAATCTGTCATTGCTGGATGCCAATTGTCAATCAGTAAATCTAATTCATCATACGGCGACTGGCAAATTATTCAGTGTGTGCATGTATGTGTGTGTTGCCGTCTCTGTCTTGGTGTCATTTGGTTGCTGCTTGCTTGCTTGCTTGCTTGCTTGCTTGCTTGCCTGCCTGCCTGCCTGCCTGCCTGCTTGCTTGCTTGCTTGCTTGCTTGCTTGCTTGCTTGCTTGCTTGCTTGCTTGCTTGCTTGCTTGCTTGCTTGCTTGCTTGCTTGCTTGCTGGATATATTTATTTCTGTATTTCTTTCTTTCTTTCTTTCTTTATTTCTTTCTTTCTTTCTTTCTTTTGTTCTTTATTTATTTGTTCACTAGTTCTTTATTTCTTTCTTTACTTATTTATTGATTGTTTCTTTCGTTCTTCTTTATTTGTTTATTTCTTCATGTCTTTCTTTCTTTCTGGGTTCTTTCTTTCTTCATTTCTTTCTTTCTGTTTGTCTTTCTTTATTTTATGTTTGTTCTTTCTTTCTTTCTTTCTTTCTTTCTTTCTTTCTTTCTTTCTGTACTATTTCTTTATTTATTTGTTTCTTGTTTGTTGTCCTTTTGTTTTTCGCTTGTTTTTCCTTTATTGTTTCCTTTATTTGTTCCTTTATTTCTTTCTTTCTTTCTTTCTTTCTTTCTTTCTTTCTTTCTTTCTTTCTTTCCTGTTTTCTTGTGTGGGCACAGGATTCGTTTCATAATTGTTGCGCCGATGCGAGCGTTGACCACGCTGACTGCTTTGCGACAATGGTAGATGCCAGAGGCAAGCTTTGGGGTGAACAGATGCTCAGGTTAGCTGAGTGCATGCTTCTAGTCGCTGCGAGTGAGCGATTTTGTAATTATTTTCATGATCTGTTCTTTGGGGACGTCTCGAATTTGAGCCGAACCCGTTTGTGCTGCTATCACATCATTTAAAGCAGAGCCCAAAAGTTCCCACAGGATCCATCTGAGTCCCTTCTTTGGATCTCGAAGAGTTGCAATTTCTCGGGACTGACCCCCCGCCCCCGTCCGCAGGACCATACAAATCACACCGAGGAGTCTCCCCGAAATTGATCTGTGCTTTTCCAAATGAACCCGAAGTGAGCATTAGGTCAATTCCCCTTTGGACCTCAAAAGGCTGGGAGGGCGAGGGTGGTTTTGTTCGGTTGTCTTTTTGGAAAAAGTAGCCCTCAAAGACCTCAATAGTTGAGGCCTTTGTCTTAAGTGTCAGAGGCCCTTCGTATTTAGGGTCTTGGGCTACGGCCCCAACAGTCAAGGTTTTCTGCCGGAGGTAGTTATGCCAAGCTGTTCCCAACAGGTGGCAACAAGAACAGTCTGACCCGGAACTGCTCTTTAAGACTTTGACATCATCTTCTATGTTGAGGTTGGCTGAAGATGGACCGGAATCCGTGCATGCCATTTCCTATTATTTCTAGTTGCGGGCAAAGGGTGAGCTAGCTTTCTGGGTGCTAAACAAATATACGTTGATTATGTAGTTGTCAAATTCCACCAAAAGGAAACCGACTAGTGGATGCTTTTTCAGACCAACCCTTCAGTTAGTGGTTTGGGGATTCGAGCCCCTCGGTTCTGATTTAAAAAAAAAAAAACGGGGGAAGCCACCGTAAGGATCACCTCGAGGGAAGCCGAGTTTAGCATTCTGACCAGCTCGGAATGGATCCTTTTCTCCTTTTCTCGGCAGGAAACCCCTGTTCGCAACCCCAGAAAAATAAAAGTAAGGCTGGTTATCCACTACAGTATAATTTTATTGTGATTCTAGTTCACTTTTACTACTCATACTCATACCTTGGTCTTCCAAGAACCTGCAAAACCCGGGTCCTTCTTAATTTCGATCTTGGCTCCAAATTCGGCCCTTCGGCCAAAGGCCTGCTTTTCCAGGGTCCTGGAAGATTAAGGATACTCCACGGTAGTATTTTTTGTTCTGATTCTAGTTCACTGTTTCTTTTCTCATATTCATACTGTGCTTTTGTTTGGGGATTCAAACCCGCGTTTCTGATGGGAAATGGGAAGTACTATGCCTTCTTCTAATAAAGGTAATACTGATTATCCACTCTAGTATATGTTTATTATGATTCTAGTTCACTATTCTTACTCACTACTTTATACTTATGATGATTCTAGTTCGCCTTTTTTACTCATACTCATACGGTGCTTTCTCCCCTGACGACAGCTCCAGCGCTCCGTCAGAGGATCCCTCGGTGCTTTCCGCGCTCATCGAGTGCAAGGCCGAGGTGTCCGCCAGGTCCCGCAGCGGCGTCACCGCGAGCTTTCTGGCGCGCTCCGCCGGGCAGGCGGGCGGTTTGAGGCCTGGGTCAGACTCAGGCGGTTTCAAAGGAAGTCACTTTGGACCTATGCTTCCAGTTGCTTAAGAATATGGTTTATTTTTCCCTCTTGGTTTTAAAGGGAGTCTATCACTACTGGAAATCTTTGTATTTTTTCCAGGGCGCTCCAGCAAATGGACCTATTTGGGTACCCCAACACGGAACCTGAAACTCGGCCCTTGCTGGAGGAAAATGAGTTTTCGAACATGGTAGCCTTCAGGTTCCATGTTTGCTCTCCGGAGGGCAATTACTTCCTACGGCACCCCCAGACTTTGATAGAAAGATCAAGGAGGGATGTTGGCAGGGAGTGGCCCTCTAGAAAATGTACGTTCAGTGCTTGACACGTAGCTGCAGTACGCGTTTTTTTTTTTTTTTTTTTTTTTTTAATAACAATGACAAATACGAGAATTGCTTGCGAGTGGGTTAGGAGAAGGAAAAAAAGAGAAGGATGTTGCACAGGTGGTGGCTGGCCAGGCAGCACTTGCAAGGTGTGCAAAATGAACACCCAGATTCCATCAGCGCACCCTGCTCACGACAGGCACTCCAAAGAAGCATAATGTTGGCTTCGGATTCTGGAGGACCAAATCAAAGGCACCTGGCTGGAGGAAGAAAATTCGCAAAAGAGCACCAGACACAATTGCGTCAAAATGCTTAACCCAAATTTATGAACCTGCCGGATTCATTGGGCGGTGGGTCTCAAAGTGGTGGAGATCTGCCTTGAAATGAGACCCCCCCCCCCAATAAATCAACCAAACCAGGCAATTGTCAGTCCTAGCCAAATCTCAGCTACCTGCGCACGGGCATATCTCCTTCGGACCAGCCCGAAGGTGCCCTGGTCCTTGAACATACTTCACAATGATCTTCCATTTGCAGGAAGTCACATTGAATATGTTGAACTCATCCGCATCCTATCTACCACATCCCCATCCCATCAAAGATTCAAAATCTGCAAGGGCTGCACGTTCATAAGGTCTTTGTTATACATTCCCGTGGTTGGTGGGAAGGCAATCATGTACACCAAACTGAGGTTACCCTGAATTGATAGTTTGAACCACTGGTTCTTGTAGAGGATCGATGGGAAACCGCCCCCTGACCTCCAAACCACAAATAAATCCAAGCCACCAACTACGGGGCTGATCAAGGAGCGTGCATGCGGCCATTCGCAGGTACACGCCCTTGTGAATGCGCGGGCGGATCTGGCAGAAATGAATGCGCTGAACGGTGCGGCCGGCCGAGCAAATACCGAGACTGTGAAGGCTGGATGGAGTTTGCTCTGTCGGCAGAAGTGTCCTTTTACCTCAGTTTGGTTGAACATAGACGGATTTCACTGGTTTCGACGTAGTTTGAATCATTGACCAGTGCCATCTAGGGCCAACAGCTTTCGAACATGAAAGTGGCCAGGGTCCGTTTCTGTGCGCTGGTGATGTGTGGGGAAGAGGGTTTGAAGACATAAGGCAAGTGGTTGGAACCGCTGGCTCCCGTCCTAGCTCGCCACAGCGATTCACTGCGACTGAATCGCCGGGAGGGCAGTTTATTATATTTCAGGCGATTCTGGACTTGAAGATCCATCCGGAATTTCAAAGCGGCTTGGCGAACGGGAAGCCGGGAATGATTTTGCCTGCAGGGTGCGTTGTTGGCATATCATGACATATCTGTGCGGTTTCCTCGTGATGCGATGGCCGATCGCTTTTGACAGCTCAGGAAATGGCAAGTACGGCACCCTGCATTCGATTGCCCTTTGGGGCCGGGGGAACCCGGATGCTATCAGCAATGCCCGGCTGCTCCTCTCACACCGAGCAGATGCAAATCGAGTTGCCAGACCAAATTACGAGATCCTGCTGGACTGCGCCGTGTGCAGCGCGCATCTTGCACCGCAGTAGCTCATAGCTCAGAACATCGTCGCAGCCTCACAAAGGGGCCCGCGACCTCGCCCAGAAGTAGGCCCTGGGTAGGCCCTTAGATTGCAATCTCGGCCCCCGATTTATCAACCCCCCTTGGCATGTGTCAAAATAGAGGGAACCCCGCGCTCGAAAAGGTGGTCTCCCTTTGGCTTCCCTTTTGGTTGCCAAACCACGGTTGACCAAAAGGCCAAAACGCCAAGGTGTCCTTTGCTTTGGGCCGAAGCCCGACCGCCCAAGGAGTGCGGACATCTGGGGCCTGGAGAACAGCTCTTCCATCACAAGGGTCTGGGCCAGTTTGCCAGGCGGATCGAACCGGATTCATCCGTTCTTTTGCAAGCGCATGACCAGCGGTTGCAACCTGCAAGGGACATGTCCGGAAATCCAAGACACATGGGTCAAGGTGTAAGTCATGGAAGTGGTGGCTGTTGAAACAGGTCCGTGACATTGAGAGAGCTTCTGTGGAAGCGAATTTTCTCGCTTTGAAAGAGATTGTGCCAGCAGAGGTTCCTTATAGAACACTGTGGTTTTTCATTTTGGGTGGCTGGAATATTCCATGGGAGAAGGTATCCCATGGGAGAAGGTAATTGAAACAGCAGTTGAAGCAAGAGGGGATTGGCCTCAGCCATCCAAACATCTTCATGCCGACCGCTGACGAAGAATAAGCCTCCTGTTCTAGTTACACTTGTGGGTTTCCGTGAAACGCCCCTCTCCATATCGCCATCCTTTAGTAGCGGTGACTCAGCATTAATCGCGAGGCAGGTAAAGGGCCTTACATGGCTTTACGATTGTACAGGCATGATTGAATCTCTCAGGACAAGTTGGAAGTTGCTTGGGTGATAGCCGGCCGAAAAAACCAACACCCGCAGAGGTTGTTGTTTTCGCGATCTGAATTCCAGCGCCACACGCCCACGCATGTTTTCTGGCATGCGCTGATTCTGATTCATCTCGTCTTTGCACAGAGCTGCCTTCATTTGGTGTCCAAAACACGGAAGTTCCTTAGAAGTTTGACAATTGGTCAGGGGTGTCTTGCCTGTACTGGCTGGCTTTTCGTGATGGTGAGCCCCCCTAGCCAATTGCTATAGTGGCTTGCCTGATGCAACTTAGGTTGCACAAGCACCATCGCCAACTATGGTACTGAAGGGTCCCCACCAGGCATTCGTAAGAATACACGCACGCATTCACCCTTTGAATGAAGGTGTCCCTTTGTCGGTCGTGTTTGCATACCCGAGACGAGGTTCGATTCTGGTGTATGTCCATGTGGCTAGTGCTCAAACATTGTCTTAGACCATAGTTACAGGATTCCAGCCACCCCAACCATTGCATCTCCTTGTTTCCCCAAAATTGGATTGAACCAATTCTGTGTTTAAGTCGAGGTTGCCTCGCATGTTTTTCGACTTCAGGGCTGTCGGTGTTGGGTGCCGCGGCACTCACCGGGAGCTCCTCGCTGGTGCGCCTGCTGGTGGAGTCCAAAGCGCAGGCCGAGCAAGTTCTGGGCAAATCAGCGATCACAAGCTCCGCTTCGGGTGCAAAACGAGCGATTTAAAATGTTAACCCCGGATTAATAAAATGCTGGCTGCTGAAAAGGGGGTGTCCCCTTTAATTGGGGGCCCGTGGATTCCTTGCTGAGGGGCCCCGTGATGTCTGGCTTGAGTGTTTGAGGAGTTTGCGATTTGGTGTGCCGTTGTGCTCTTGACGTTCATTCATATTTTGTTTGAGCCACTTTGTGGCCGGAAGACTGGGGCAATGGACAAAGCACCTTGCCAAAGATCAAGGGTCTAAAACCAACCCATATGTGCGTGTAGTAATTCCAAGGCTTTTATACCCCTTGCCCCCTACATGTAAACCCTAATTTTTTACACAAGGAGTAAGTCCGTCTTAGTTTAGCCTCCTTGCCAACAGGAGCACGATCAACTCTAGCCCCAGATGCTGCCCCCCAAGAAAGGGGTCCTGTTGAAAACCCCCTTTTTTAATGGGTTGGGACCCCCTTTTTTTAAGGGTTGGGGACCCCTTTTTTTTTGGGGGGGGGGTAGCTGTTGCATTGCTTTTTTATTATTACTTGGCCACTCCCAAACTCCTACTCAGTGGTCGCGTGCTCAGTGCTCGGCCCGGATTTTTTTGTTCGCTGGGGTCAGCCCGGGTCAGGTCTCGGCCAACGATCGCGGAGATCTGCCGCACGAGCCCGGCGCCCAAGGCGGTTGCCGCCATGCCGCCATGCCCAGCTCCCGGTGAGCAGGGCTCCTTAAAAGATACATTTTGCCCATTCTCAGTTGTTCAAAGCCGACCTTTGGACCTTTTGGTTTTCCAATTTTGGACCTTTTAGTTTCAAGTCCTTTGGGCAACTGAGCATTTGAAACGTGTTGCTTTTTCAACACCAAAATAGAGGGAAGCCACCATTTACAAGTTGCAATGTTCAGGTGTATCCCTGTGGGTGTGACCTTGTTAAAGGAGGTGCCCACACTGTTCCTGTATGTTTCCCCCGTAAAACTACCAACAAAGGGGTGCCCTCAAAAGAAAAAGACACCCATTTGCTGATGTTAAGACAGGGTCACCATCCTTCATTTAAACAAATAACCAGTTTGAAGTGCTGATTCGACTGAACTATGTTTGGCCTCTACGTTTGGCATACCGGCGAAGTGCGACTGAGGCTTGCAGCGGCGTGCGGCCATACGCATCTGCTGCCCTTGTTGGAGACATGGCAGGTGTAATTCATGCGGAAGTGTTTCCTGAGTCATGTTTTGTTCCCATGGAGATGTGTCCGTGTGTCTGATTTTGGAGAGGTCAAATTCTGTGTGTCTGATATTTTGGAAGGGTCAAGTTCCGAATTCGGAACGTTTTCTTCCCTCCAGGCGGGCAAAACATGATTTCAGGACGCTGGGCTCTAGAGATCTTCCGTTTTGGACATGTAAGTTGCGGGCCCTGCAGGGGCAACGCCCCTGCAGGGGCCTTTGCAAACCCCGAAGGGTTTCGTCAAACGAACCCGGCCTTGCAGCTGCCAGCGCAGCCCACTGCGACCTCCAGAAAACATGGAAATTGAGCTCAATCTGGTTGTGACAGCAGATTTGGTCAAACGTATGGCTTCCAGGTTTTTTCCTGTACCCCCGCCCCTTTCCAACACCCGTTGGGCCAACTCAAAGTGATCTTGCTGGGATGATGTTCCAGAGGAAATTTCGGGAACCCCTGACAGAGCTGGCCCAAACCCCATGGAGCTGTCGCAGATGGCTTCAGAGTGGCCAAAGTTGCACCTGGCTGGCAGCCTCACACTCTGAGCAAAAGGCGTGGCTGCGCCCAGAAATTTGGCCGGCCCAGGGGGAACGAGTCGCCCTATGCGGGTCCCTCACTCCTTCTCTTAGGGATGATGGGTTGAGTAAGGGGTCCGTTCTCTGGAATGTGTTTAGTTTGCTAGTTTCTCGCTGCGTGGCCAGCACAAGTCTTAGAACATCTGATGCGTGAACTTTTGTGGTTCCAAATTTAGTCGTAGCGCGGGTTTCGGCTGGAAGTCTAACGCAGGTTAACGTGTGCTGTGATGTGCTTCTTGAATATACAGCATTCTGTCGTATTGTTTGGGGCCCGAAGGCTTTGCCACAACGATAACCTTGTTGGTGCGCGCTGGTGGAAGAAACGAAAACCGGCTCATTAGACGCAATTCCACCCGGGCGCGTGTTTGTTGCCATTGGAGATTTGAGATCCCACCTTGGTAAGGAACGCGCGTGTTTTTTTGCCGCCAGGACGCTTCTGGGCAACTTAACCAGGGTCTTTTGGGCTTCCAGTGCAGGGTTCCTCTTGAAAAAAGTGCCAAGCTTTTTTACAGGGACGGGACCCTGAACTTGACGCGAGTACTCAATCCGTTGGTTCGGTAAGCATTCTCCCAGGTCCACTAGCCAGGGCCCCTTAAAGGATACATGTGAGCCAGTCAAACTCTAGGGGTACCTTCTTTATTCTTTCCAGGGGTCCTTCTTTTCAGGAAACCATCAAAAACCCAGAGGAAACAGCCGGTTTTTGAAAAGAACGATGGTTGAAAAGAATTGGGAGTCAACCCCTAGACAAACAATCAATCATGTGGTTTTTGGATGTGTGCTTTAGGGAGCGCGCTTAGGGAAATCCAATTTTGACCGTGGCTGCTCATGTAATTTGCACCTCTTGGGCGAGAATGGCGGCCCGCCCCATTTGTCCCCTTATGCCTGCTGAAGCTTGTAACAGTGATGTTTAGAGACTCCCCAAGATGGTACGTAAGGTTTCGCTGGCCTACTGGGTAGGCAGGAGGCTTCGTACCAGTTCCCATTGTTTGCCTGGCAGGGAGGCTGCGAAGCCGTCAATCATGGCATTGTCACGGGACGAGAAATGACAAAGTCTCGGGATCGATAAAACTTGACTGCTCTTTTGTAACCTTTTGGGCCGTTGCTAGAGGCCAACCCAAGGGGTAGCTGCAATTTGAGTGCGGCAAGCCAGGGCCCGTGCTGCCCATTGCCTGGAATGCTTCCTGTATCCCTTTTGCTTTCAGGGGAAAGCATACTCAGCTGGGTTTGTAAAGCGGATCTATGGATCACGCTGCCAAACCCTCCCTTGGTTTCAGGCAATGTGTGGTTTGTGTTTTCCCGCATGGTGTTATAGGCGCACATGTTCTTTGTTTGGTTGGCACCTTAGGGTGATTTTCTGCAAACCTACCAAACAAACAACTGGACGTCAGATGTTTCTGTTGTTTAGGCACTCTTTTTTTGGGTACCCAGAAAAGTGGCCGGCGCTGAGGCTGTGGCCTTTGCTTTGATCTTCGTGCCGGTGCTGGTGATGCACCGCCCGCCACGGTTAGGGGGGCGTGGAGAGCGCAGGTTGAGTCAGACCCTAGGGAGGACCTGGGTCAACCTCGGTTAGTACAAATGCCCTTTACCACCATGCAACCAGTAGAGGGAATCTACCTTCTGACGTTGTCCAAACCGCAGGTTACTTAAGCCTTTGTGTCAGCAGGATCCCGTTTTGACTGAGGCCTGCTGGGTTCTACCGTCAGGCCTAAACGGAATCTTCCAAGTATCTAATTGTCTCCACGCAGCCACCTCAAGCTTGAGTCGCAGCGTGGGCGTTGAGCTTCTGGCAATTTGTTCGCATGGCCGCTGGTAGCGAGGAAGTAGAACGGCGATCGTCAGCTGATGGTCCTTGAAGGTTGTAGCAGAATCCTTGACCAGCCTGGGCCTCAAAGGATGGTCAACCCGGGCAACCTTGCTCACTTGGTATTCCAAACTAGTCCCCCAAAAAATGGCTGAAGAACCACCCGTATCGTGGGAGCCCTCTCCCCTCTCCGAACTCCCTTCTCCCGGAGACGCCTGCCGTGAAATTCAGGAGGGATGTCAGGACCTTGTAAAGATTCCACCCGATTTTTTGCTGACACTCGCAGATTTAGCTGCGGAGTGTTCATGTTGAATTGGGGGAGATGCCTACACTCTAGTCACTTCGAACTAGCAACCGACGGGCTATGCGACTCGGCGTAACCCAAGCTGCTGAGGAAATCAATCTGAATCAACCAATGTGTTGGTGGGGGCGTTGAACGTGCCCCTTCTTGATTGAAATGGGCGTGCAACTACTGCTTCTTTTTTGTGTGAGGGAACGCTTTTCATTCCAGAGCACCTTTGCAAACTCCGGCTGAAAGCTGCACTGCAGTGCGAAGCGAGCACCATTTCCTGGAACGCGCCCTGCTGGGGTGCCCTCCCAGTTGCTCAGTGGCTTCTCCATGTTCTTGTTTTTTTGGCTTCGGCTTCTCAAGCCGTTCTCCTCTCTCTGTTCTTTTGCCGCCGGAAGCCACGAGCATGTCAGGCTGCCGTAGCGTCAGGGTTTGGCTCCAGCCCAAAGGGGTTTGGCTTCCAGTGAGATGGCACCAGGTTCACAGGCCTTTTCAAACTGCTTGGGCCAGGAACCCCGCGAATAGCACACGAAAGGTCAAACAAAAGTGCAATCTTTTGCAGAGGCTGGCATCGCCGGGCGTAGCGAGCGTAGCACGAAGTGCAAGACATTGCAAATTCTGCGGGGTCGTGCTGATCAGCATGGGGGTGATCATGCTCCCCTGGTCGTGCTTTGAGTCGGCTATTTGTCAACAGGACCTCTACATTTCTACGCCCACTGCAACACAACCCCCTCACCCAGCCAATGGCAAAAAATTCAACTACGAAATATCAAACAACCACAACATCAGGATGAACTGAACCCTAAACCTAAACCCTAAACTGTGGACGGCAGCAAAACACGCTCCTAGGGCGATTCTGCCCATGCCATGGCCTCTGATGGCGACTTTTCGGCCGAGCTCAGCGAGGTGGAGGTCAGTGGCAGCGTGCCCCTGGACGACGGCGAGGAGGCGTTTGCTCCCGGCCCCTGACGGCTGAAAATGGGGGACCCCGAGGATGAAGGAAAACCCTGATCTATGTTGATCTGATGAATCGGGCAGGCATCCCATTTTGATGGGGTGTTGAAGGAGGCGTTCGTGACTTTTGGGGGCAAAAGCCCCGATTGGACTTTCAGCTTGGTTAGTCCGAAGTCAACATAACTGGGAACCTCGGTCATGACCTACATAAGCAGTGCTTTATCTGGAGGGGGTACGCCTTGGAGTCAAATACAGCCACCCCCCCCGCCGCAAGCTAGGGGAGGTGAAGTATTTCTCTTTGATTTGTTTTTTGTTGCCTGGAATTAGGCGTCTTCTATCTTGTGTTATTGGTTATTTTATATTTTTTGGGGGGGCGAGCAGTTCCATTGTTGTTGCGCCTAAGAAGCACAGCATAGGCTTCCCTTGAAGCCTTGCAATGCAAGTGCTTGACTCAAAGCTTTCGAGGAAGCCAAGGGGCTGTCGAACTTGCTTCTTCCCTCCTCCATCGGTGGCGTCTTTTCGAAACTGAAGGGGGTATGTGCCGTTTCCCCTTAAACCAGGGTGACAAGGGTACCCCCAACAGAAACACACACACACACACAGACGTGGATGGCCATAACCCACTCGAGTTGTCTCTCTTAATTTGGCAATGTTAGGTGGGGAAAACCCAAGTTGAAAAGGGTTCTAAGTTCTGGGCATCTCCGGCAGGTCGACACCAGTGAGCCAGGCCTGAGACGGGTGGCTGCGGAGGGTTTCGATTGTTTTCGCCATGAGGATAAGAAATTTGAGGGCCCCTTCAAAGCTCTTTGTGCGTGGCGGATGTTCCGTGAAGACTGGAATGGACTTCAGAAAAGGGTCCAAATCAGTTTTGGCCAGGTTACTGCAACTTGTTCTAGCCTTGTCAGCGGGCAACTCTTACGTACTGGATGGAAGGGGGTCCGACTTCCTCCCTGGATGCTGACCCCCACCAGCCGCTCGGGTTCTGAGGCACGTAGTCAGGTATCCCTTATAGTTGGTGGATTGGTGCCTTTTGAAATTTGAAGCCTTGGTTTTTGCAGGAGGTAAACGGGAACCGTGCTGCTAGAGGCCTATGGATTGCTGCGCTTTTCCCATCCCACATTATTCATGCAGTGGGGGGTTGCGCACCGCATGCGCACCTCAGATTGGGTTTTCCCTTTCAACTAGCCAAACGCACGCACAGAACAAACAGGAATTTGCACAGAAATCCTTACCCACGCCAACCGCCATACGCTGCCTTTGCCTGAAGACCAAGGAAAACATGTATGATTTGATACGATTGATACGCATCAACCGAAATTGCTACCCACAGAGAAATGGGTACGGGCACGTGTCAGAATGCGGGGTTGCTTTGCTCTTGCTTTACAACCTGAAAAGGATATTCTCAAAAGCCCAACGAGCATCGATTCGAATCGCAGGGGAGTTGCCCTCTTACAGCTCCCGCGAGAGCTGGGAGCCCATCGGTGCCGCCGAGTTGGAAGCACGGCTGCGCCTGCACCCAGACGCAGGCGCTGAGGGAGGGTCCGGGCAGACCGGCGGACCCCCCTGAAAGGTCGGCCTTCTCTCATGCTTTGTCAGAGACACGTAGATGAACCCTGGGGGAAGGGGAGCCGTTGATGCTTGTGCTTTGAAGACCTGTATCCTAGGCATGCCGGACTCTGTGAGCAACCCTGAAGAAGTTGGAGGTCAGCTACAGCCTGAATCAACCAATCGGAGTCAACACCGATCTAGAGGCGAATCTGAAGTGATGCTTTCATTTCAGAATGCCTGGATATGTTTTCCATTGCGTGCAACCACTTGGTGGGTCAGTACTGGAATTGAGTCAACTCAAGCACTGTGCAATCTTTACTTATATTGTTATTGGTTTTACTCGTGCACCCCCATCGACCTGTTTCTCTGATATCTTCCTTGCCTGTGCGAGAGACTTGGCCTGGGCTCTATGGCTTCGTGGCCCAAAGTGGCACGTGAGCAATGTGGCTTTTGGCCAAACCCCTTTTAGCTTTCGAACCCAACAGGAAGCCAAACATGTTGGGGTCCACTTCCTAATTTTGAAGCCGCATGCGCAAACCACGTCACCGCGAGGCCTTCGATTGCCGGCAGCTGCCCTGCGATCCCCGCGGTCCCCGCGGTCCCCGCGGCCGCTTCAGCCGCTTCAGCCGCAGCCGCAGCCCCCGCCCCCGCAGCCAGTGGTGGTGACGATCGACCGCTCAGCACATGAGCTCCAAGGCGCCCCGGAAGGGTCGGGGAAAGATCAGCGGTTTGAAGGATCCTTTCCTGGGGATTCCCATTTGCCGGTTTTTCAAAGAATTGATGGAGCAGTGGGCTGATGCCCGAGGTTGAGCGCAAAAACCATCACAATTACACAGCCAAATCAAAGGACGCCACGATATGGCAAGTTTGTTGTCCTGGCAACGGTTTCTCTCTCCTTCTCTCTCTCTCTTTCTCTCCCTCCCTCAGGCTTGGCCACGCCGCTACTGGTGTCAGTCGCCACACACTGCCTGGATTTAGCTCCCTCCCCGGCCCTGGATTTTGCCCCATCTCTTCAATGTTGTGGCACATGTGTGTCCTTGCGCGCATCAATACAGGAGCCCTTGATCTGATGTCCTGCCAAGGAGGGGGATGCATCCCATTCTGACGCATCCCATTCCTTGGGTCTGGCCTACAGCCGGCCTCACCCCTCGGTGGTAGAGCTCCTCACTCGCAGGTCCCTTCGTAGTCAGGCAGACCGATTCCCTGAGGCTCGGTTCAGCTGCTGGCGGAACAGCAGCGCCTGCAGGCCAAGGAGCATCTTGCCGGGGGGTCTTTGGGAAATCGGACCACCTGTTCGTATTCACAGCAGGGCCCAGGAAACCAGCAGAAAGCCAACCATGTTAGCTGAAAACGACACATATAGGTGAACCACGTCAGGCCTAGGTTTGGCTAAGCATTCCGCATGCTAGGCCCTTGCCATTTGCACAGGCCTTGGCGCAGTGCCCTGACCTTCAGGCTACTTGTGCCAGAGCTCTGGGTCTATTGGATGATGAGAGGATACCTATTCTGCTTCACGCAGACGATCCTGCATCCAGCAGAGGCGAGGCAAAGCAGGTGCTTGTCTACCATCACCGAATGGGCGGATGACATGAAGGTGGATGTGGCTCCTTCCGAAACTGTTGTTCCAGAGGCACAGTCCCTTGCTGCCAGTGCCCCTCACTAGTGTCAAAATGCACAAGTGGCTGGGTCGCCGGTGTGCAGTGGTAGCGGCCTGTTCTGCTACGATTGATGCTTTGCGCTCCTTGATCTCGTGCCTCCCTGTTCCTTTGCGCGTTGATATATTTTTATCGTTGAGCTCAAAGTGGAAAGTGTGCTGAGGTTCGGAAGACATTTGTGGGCTGTAGAGGCAATGTATATTCTTGTGTCTGCGTATGCGCGCTTGGCAAGACAGCATATTGGTGAGTCCCTGGGGGAATTCTGCCGTTTGTCAGGGTGAACTCGGCTGGCACATGGGCGCTCGTGAGAGGGTCGTAGTGCCTTGGAACCAGGGAGGGTGCACTCTTGCTGGATCTGTCTTTAAGAAAGTTAAGACTTTCTGTGTGCCATCTTAGGTGACTAAGTCTTCAGCTTTGCTTCACCAGCTTGAGATTCCTGATTGGCCGGTGTGGATGATTGCAGGCATGCCCTCCGAGTCTTACAAAGCTTATGTTCGCAACGGCTCTTACGTCAAGGATTAGAAGGCTGACCTCACTTATCGGTCTCACCGGAGCCTTGTTCTCGCATGACAAAGGCGTTTGCGCTTAGACTGTGCTGGGTCACTCTTGTTGGCCAGCGATGCGTCGTCCGCCTTCGATGTGGATATGTTTGCCTTGGCGTGTTCTGCAACAAACATTATTCCAGTATGTTTTCGCATGTTGCTTACGCATGTCCTTGTCTTAGACATCTGAGTGGCGAGTGCGTCATCCTTGGCCTGGGGGGTCGGCCTCTTGACCAAGTGCGGCTGGAAACAAACACATTTTGTTGCCCGTTTCCCCAGGGGGTGGGGAAGAGAGTCTCTAACCAATTCTCCTCTTCCTCGGCACTTGAAAGCGGACACGCCAGGAGCTGGCGGGATTGAAAAAGGACACGGCCACGCAGGGTGAAAATGCGGAGCTGCGGAAGGCATGGGCCAAGCATTCGAAGGGCAAATCCAGACTAGTGGTGCTTGCTCGTGCTGCTTTTTTCTTTTCTGTATGAGGCATCCCTTCAATTTCAAGCAGCAAAAAGATGATGCCCCGGTTTTCCCACCACTAGGGATTTGTTGAGGCTGTGTACACGATTTGGGGTTGTTTCACCTCCCAAGTTTGTGGACTTCACATGTTTTGGGAAGGCCGTGTGCCTGAAAAGCACAGTTTGGAATGTCTTCAGAAGGTCCATTTGGGTGAGTTGTTAAGCGGAAGCAGGAGGACCTATAGTTTCCAGCAATGTGACCTTTTAAGAGGTCCATATTGCTCATACACTACACTTATTAGATATTACATATACATACACACACACATATATATATATATTATGTATGTATGTATATATATATATATAGCTGCATCTGCATATAAAGATGTATACATCTATATATGCATATAAGAACACAAATATGCAATCTCCGGAACCTAGTTCAAACTGGAAACACATGGGGCTCCCACCTCCCCCACTCCACTTGGAGCTTTCTGGAAAGATCCTCTAGCGTTAAGCAACTGCCAGCTTTTAGGCACGCGTGAATGATCCTAGGAGTGGCGTTTTGAAAGAACAAACAATCAGCAGGCACATCAACGAAAAAACCAGCCAAACTTGTTCCCTTTTGTTGCCAGGCCAGGAACTGACTTCTCTTTTGTTTAACTCACTTCCTGATTTCATGAACTTGCAACTTTTTGGGTTTGGACCACTCTAGTGGCAAATATAAAGTTTGGACTTTTTTTGGGCCATCCACTCAGGGAGAATTGGTTGAACATCACCTTTTCGGACATCACCAACGGGTCAGAACCCCGTACCCCCATCTCAATCCCCAGTAAAATAGGTTCTAAAATGGGTGGTGAATTCACCTACCCCAAAATGGGATCCCACTAGTGTCGACCCACAGCCATTTCCCTTTGGTGAGTTAAAGCAAAACTCAGTTGCCCAAAGCCGAGCTTTTAACCTTTTGGCTTTCCAATTTTGGTCTATCTTTAGTAAAGGCCCCAAAAAATTAACCTTCTATTTCTGGGTCCTTTGGGCGACTGAGAAAAAAACACGACGACCACAAAACCCCCAGAGAGTGGTTTCAACCGCTGGCGCTTGGAGGCCGCCGGCAGCGCAGCGGAGCGCCTGATGCGCGCGGAGGCGGAGGCGCGCTGGGCGCGGCAGGAGGCCATCGCCAACAGCCGCAAGGCGCAGCTCTTGGAGGAGACATTCAGCGGCATTATTAGGAACTTCCTATTAAAGAACAGTCTTTGGAAAGGAAGTTCGGATTAAAGATAGGATGTGGAAAGGAAGTTCTTGTTAAAAACAGGGTTTGGACAGGATGTTCTTATTAAACGTAGCATTTGGAAAAGAATATTGCTATCTTGGAAAGGAGCTTCCTGTTGAAAGTAGTATTCGAAAAAACCCGGACAAAAAGTGGGTGGCACGGTTTCCTTCCAGGGCTCCCCCCAAATTACAGCAGAAGAGACCCCAGATAGCGGCAAAACAGGCGGATCAGTGCCTCGCGCATCAGCGCAGCAAGCAGCACCCACAGAGCACACAGCCTTCATCTGCACCAGCACCCCAACTGCACCTCTTTAGCACCCACTTGCAAATCACATTCCCCTTTAATTCGAAGCTAGATTCTCTATAGCTTTCAGCTATTTGGGCAAGAACCCACCTGAACAGGGTGCCCTCTTCACAATCATAAGATTGGACAGGGAGGTTCCCAAAGAGGAGAGTTGTTTTTTTTGCGGAAAGCACGTGCAATAAACTGTCTTTGGAACCTCAAAAAATATGTAGGCCCTTTACTTGGGGAAGTTCTTTTTGTAACTTTGCGTGGCTCAAACAATCACACCTGCATAGACCCCAGATAACTACACATTGCAAACGATTGCACGCCAGCACCTCCAACAGCACTGCACCAAGAGCGCCTCAACCAACACCCCAAGCAGCAAAGAACCCGCAAATTGCATGACCTCCTGATATCAACCGCAAGCGCGCCCGCACCATCACCCCGAACAGCACCCCCAAACAGCACTCCCAGCACCCGACCGTGAATCTTGCAAAAATGCGCCCGCACCATCACCAGCACCTCAAACAGCACCCCAAACAGCATCCCAAAACACCACCTGTGTCAGCACCCCAGACTGCCCCTGGCATACTACCGTCACCTGCAGCTCAAATAGCACCCCAAACAGCACCCCAAACAGCACCCCAAACAGCACCCCAAACAGCACCCCAAACAGCACCCCAAACAGCACCCCAAACAGCACCTACACAAGCATCCCAAATTGCACGCCCCATACCAGCCAGCTGTCAATCTCGCAAAGAACCTTCCCTTCTTTGCCAGATGGCAACGATTTATCTATTTGTGGTGGACGACACCCAGGTGTCACCGGAAAAGCCGGTGCCCCCAACCATATTCCTTTTACGCCCCAACCCTTCGGCCTGTCCTGGTCCTTGCGGTCCCTTTTTTGTTTCTTCGGGCCGGGAGGGGAAGGGGGAATGTCCCATTGAGGGATGGCCGAATTATCGGAAGTACTCCATCTGACCTCTCCGCGCAAGACTCCGTCCCTTTGCTGCAACCACGGCCACATTTCACCGGGGTACTGTAACTCCGAATTCCCTCAAACAAACATGGTTATACCAAGTTATACTGAAACATCCTGGTTCGACACTGTGTAACATTACCTCTTCACAGGTTCCATGCTTTCAGCCAGCTAACAAGTATCACTGCAGTATCACTTTGCAACCTGCAAGCTTACCTGCTCGTGCGTGCATCCAACAAGGCCCGGGCCTTCGGACAAAGCGAGCTTAGGAAGCTCGCCTTCGGGGAGAAGCAGCTGGAGGAGCTGAAGGCGAGGCTGGAGGAAGAGGCGGTGAGTCACCGGAGCCGCGTGGGGCATTTGGAGGAGAAGCTCTTCCTGAAGGCGACTGAGGGACTTCGGGTGCAGATAGGGGCTGGGTGTAGCTCGGACCCCACCCGAAAAAGATGAGAATCGGTGTTTGTGTTTCGCTTGGAGTTGGAGAACCCGTTGGTTGTTGCCACCCGGGGCTCCTTGACATTTCCCCAATACGCATCCAAGAAGGGCAATATAGGAAGCCCCTGAGCTTGTGGCAGTGGGTTCTGCCCCGAATTTGGAGAAAGCCTTGCCCTATTGCAGCCCGTTTGGAAACGGAAATGGGGGAGGAGATTCAGATGTCGACCTTTGTCGGGAGACAAATGACAAATTTGATATCGGGCCCCTCCCGGTTCCTTTTCTCTAATCCTGCAATCAAAATTTGCCCAGGCAACGCGCCGGATAAGGCTTGGGTAGGTTGACTGCACCTCAGTTGATTGTCATTCCGGAAATCTGGCGGGGGGTTGCCAAAAGTGAGCAGAAGGTGTGCATCCAGAAATGCTACGCCCCCTGGTTCCAATCCTCATGTCGCATGGTTGGAGAAAGCAGGGCATATGACGACCAGTCTGGGGCATGGGGTTTCAAGCCTCAAGGACGTTCACCAAAGAGTTGGTGCAATACATCTGGGCCGCAAATGGGTCGAGCAACGGGTCAGAGATTTGTCGAGCAACGGGTCAGAGATTCCTCAGCCAGTCCTGCCCAAAGACTCCTTCCAGTGGCTGAGGAGCACAAAGCACAAAGAATGTTGTCAGAAGCAGGGTGCCGCTTGCGGCAACTCGGCACGTCCAGCAACTTACAAAAGTTTGGGTGAGCATGTTTTAGCTTGCACGGAAGAACATGTACACCCCCTGAATGACCCGGCCAGGCAAAATGCGAGGAAGGTTGATCCCCACATGGCCCTGTTGTCTAGAAGGCCTTCCGTCCAAACCCCTTCTAACAGGGTTCTATGAACCTTTTCTGCCGGGAATTGGGGGGGCTCCTTGTTGTCCCCTGACTTGCACTGGTCCCCTATTTACATGTTGGGAAAATGCCTGTATATATACAAAATATGTATATACTCACTTCCTGAGTTCATGTGAAGCTTTTGGGAAGACCATTTTAGTTGCAAATATAAAGTTCGAACTTTTTTTGGGCCATCCACTCGGCAAGTGAGTATATATAAATAGGTTGAACATCACCCTTTCGGACACAGCCAACGGGTCAAAACCCCGCACCCCCAGTGAACATCCCAATCCCCACTAAAATAGGTTCACCTACCCGAAAATGGGATCCCATTGGTGTCGACCCACAGCCATTTCCCTTTGGTGAGTTAAAGCAAAGCTTTAAAACATATGTCCGGTATGACCCCTAGGTGGGAACCCAGCTGCCTTCCCAGGAGTCCCGCGCCTCAGAGCTACAGCTCAAGCTGGAGATGCTCGGAGTGAACTCGGACGTCGTCTCTTTTTTTTTGGGGCGGTGGGCCGTTTGCCCGGTTCTCCGGGGCTCCAAAAAAAGATGGATACATGTTACAACCATTTGAAACATGTTGCTTTCTCAACACCGAAATAAATGGACACCACCATTTACAAGTTGCAATGTTCAGGTGTATGATGTAAGGCCCTTGCTTCCCCGGAATAAGCTCCCCCTTTACATTTTTGTTGTTGGGGGGGGGTCCCCCTTTATTTTTCACTCACCAGGCAAAATAGAAAAAAACTTTGTGCTGGGGTCCGAATTCCAGCCTAGCTTGGTTGACAATTCAACAGGCTTGGCGTTGGAAGGTCCAAGGTGTTTGCGTGTCGTGGCATCTGACAGTCCCGCTTTCAGTCTTTCTTGGACTGGAAGCGGCAGTTTGATTGTGCACTTTTGTTTTCAAGCACAATTATCACAGACATACGCTCAGCCAAGCCCTGGCCGCGCTTGCATCAAGAACGATTTGCAGGGTGCTTGGAGGCTCTTCCAAGACCAGGCACAATAGAATCACAGACGATATGTATCTTCCATTTGCTTCAACATATTTTGTTTTTTTCCCCTTGTTGGTTTCAAAGGCGATCTATCACCACTGGATTTGTTTTTCCCCAGGCGGCTTGGCAAATGGGCTCGGTAATACGGGCACGGATGTCCTGCGGACGCCCTGGAGTCCGAGGGCTTGATCCGCTCTCTGAGCCGCTCTCGGGCGGCCTCTTGTGAAATTTGGGTGTGGCTCAAAATTTCGCAGGGGCAACCCGCTTTTTTGGGGGGTCCAGGTTTCCACTGACCAGGGCAAGCCATTTTGGAACTCCGGTTTTTTGAGCCACAGCCATTTGCCTTGGACTCGGGGCTTCACAAGGCCTCCTTTTGGCCTGGCTGTGTTGAAGCCACTGGGTAAGAAACCCTTTGGTGTGTGTGTGTGTGCGTGTCATCGTTGGAAAGCTAGCCACTGGAAATCGCAGAATGTGCTTGAGGTGACCTTTTTAAGCAACTGCCTCGGCCCGGCTGCTTTTCGCACCACAAATGAAGCGCGTCGAATGGAAGGACGGACTCCGACGCGCACTCCCGGCGGGTCATTTTTCTGGAGAACCTCCTGGCGTCTCGGGACGAGAAGATCCGGGAGCTGCAGGCAAGCGATCCGATCGTCGGGAACGAGGGCGGTATTTCTAGCAAGGCAAATCTAGGTCGCCGAGTAGTGCCCTTTCACCCTTTTTTGGGGGAGAGTTCCCCTACTAAAATAGACCACAGGGAAAAAAAAGGTACCCTTATTCGAACCTCTCCACTGGCGGCCATAGAATGCAAGTCGACCCGTTGACCTTTGTATGCGTCCAGGCTAAGAGGAAGCCAGACATGTTGTGAGCTGCCCCATTCGAGACCACCAATTTGTAAGTGTTGTCCTTGCCAAAACCAGTGAGCTCCATTCAAAGGGGCAAGAATCTCAAGGGAAAGATACAATTAGATGCCGACATGGTGGTCGACAAAGCCACAAAATTGCAACCACAATCCAATAGGTATATGCTTGTTTAGTTTCGACTGAGTGGTTGTTCCTTTTCACTTTTGGTGAGGCGCGCTTTCCCCTGAATATTGTTACGCACCTCATGAAAACCTATATACCTGGGGGGGCATGGTTTCCCAGCAAATTGGGGCCCCCACTGCGCGCTATTCTGGTTTTCGACTTTGCAAAGGCTGAGTGGTGGTCCTCGGGCGGGTGCAAGTTCTATATAATTAGGTTGCTGGCCCCCCTGGTGCAAACAAACGCAAACAACGAGAAACAAACGGCACAGGGAGAATCAGGAGCCCTCCAGGAGCAGGTCCGCTCAGGGAAACACGCCACAAACAGACGCGACTCCTCCCGTTTCTCCACAAAAGAGCTCACATGGAACCAAAGAGGGGAGCTGAGTCCCATTGTTGGCATTCCTGTTTGCACCCGTAATGAGTAAAGACTGTGTCCGTGTGTGTGTGTGTGTTTGCGCGTGCCGTTGGTGGGGTTTCCTAATCCACCCCCGTTCCTCTCTACCCCTGGCGCCTCCACCACTTAGGAGAAGGTGGACAAGGACTACCGCCTCGTGTTCCAGGACCTTGGGGGGGCAATAAAAACGCTGTGCACCAGCATTTTTTTAGTACCCCTTCAACCAAGGGCACTTGACGCGTTCTTGAAACGAGGGCACTCAAGGCCGTGTCAGTGCCCTAAGTGACCCTCTGATTCGTTTGCTAAGTGCCCTTTTTGGCGTGGTTGGGTAGGGATCCGGTTGAAATCGAACAGCTACCCGTGTCGAACTGTGACAACTCCTACATTCGATTGGGGCCGACCCAGCATGGCCGGAACACGGCGGTGTGGGGTGTCAAACGTGGCATTTGAGTGTCTGCCAGCACTGCTCGAGTTGCCCTGGGGAGGGCATCCCTGAGGGTCTGGGACCTTTAAATGGCTTAAGTGACCTCTTTGATTTAGGACTAAAATTTAAAACATCACATGAATTCAGGGCGCTGAAAAGAAGCTGGCAATGAGACTTCAGCCGTTGTTTCAAGATTCGCCCAGTTCAACTTTTGGGGTAAATCGTGGCTCAGCGCAACCCTGGGTAGAGGCACCCTTTGAAAAGGGAGCCATATCACTTGCTGATTTGTGTTTTTTTGAAATGAGTCTTCTTTTGGGTTGGAACATGTTGAAACTGTGTTTCCTTTTGAATGGTGTTGAAGGGCCTATGGTGCAAGACAATTCATCTAGAACGAGCTCATCCGAATAGGAACCTTTGGGGCTTCCGTATATAATTCCAGGACAACACCCTCCCACCAACAAATATGTAAGTGCACGCACTCCCTTTTCAGAAGGAAGTTTATCTTCCCCAAAAGAACATTTCCCCTGAACCGTTGGTGAATATGTTGCCTAGCGATGGTTTTCCGCAGTGTTGGGCCAACCCCTCCTTTCAACAAGAACCCGTGGTTTTTTCCTTAAAAACTCCCCGGGGCCAGGCTGTACTCGCAACGGAAGAACGAACCATTGACGTGTTTCCCGAAGGTCCAAAACGCCAGTCGGTCACACCATTTTTTTCGCGCCTTGCCGACGTGTCCTCGAGCGCGTCGATCCACCAGACACCGGAGGACTCGGAGGCCCACGCGCGGCGCGCGCAGCTGCTGGAGGAACAGCTGCAGGTCAGGGACGAGAAGGTGGCGGAGCTGCAGGCGAAGGCGGGGAGCAGCCGGTTCACGGCATTCCCGAAACGCGGGGAAATCGGCGTAACATGGGACCCCATCTTAAGGGACACAGGGCAGAAATTGATGAAAGCACGGGCCTCGCGTTTAAGATGGAGAGTAGCCAAAAGAATCCTTGTCCCGTCAGTTTTCCCCCATGACCTGCCAAATGAGGGGGTTCCGGGCACTAGGCAGCTGAAGTGGCAATTTCAGTCGATCTGCCGGCTCGCCCTTGTTGGCTTCTTGCATTTGTACTGATGATGATGCCACAAGCCGATCCAGCAGCATCCCTCAGCAGCCGTGTAATTACCCTTGAAAGCTTTAGAGCGATGAGTTTGTGTTTCTCTTGCAGGTTGATAGGAACCGTTTCGCCAATTAATTGGGGTCCCACCCAACAAAAAAGGCACCTTTTTGGCACAGGTCGACAGCCTGCGGGAGAAGAAGAAGGAGCTCGCCCGCAAAGCGGAGCTGGAGCAGGACATCCGAACAAATGTGCGTGTGTTTTTTGTTTCAGCTGGGATTGAATTAACTTTGTTCTGTCCTTTTTTGGTGCATCACCTTGCCTGATTTGCGGTTCACCTTGTTGGGGTGACGTGCAGAGAAGCGAACTCGTTTGACCCTGCAGGTGAACACCACGCAGGAGGTCCGCGATCAGATCAACGGAGAGATCCGGCGCTTTCAAGAGAAGGCGCGGTTGCGCATCAGCGAAGGTTGTCATTTTCCTGTGAGTTGTCCAAGTGCCACTCACAGGCTTTTGGTGTCACCGCGACTTTCGCGCAACTGGGCAAAGGCAAGCCTCGCAATGTGCACTGGTTCGTGTCTGGGGTGTGTTGCCATTATTGGAACCGTGCCGGCAGGGAGGGGTGGGAATATGGCCGTGGACGTGCATGTTGAGACCACTCTGTCTGGAAGACTAAGGGCCCTCCGGCAGCTTGAGGTCCAATTCGAGTAATGTTCACCCAAAAAGCGGTGTCAAACGAAAACACGTTGAAAGACCACTGGGACAGCTGCTTTGGCTTGCCATTTGCAGGCAGGTTATCAAGAAACACAACTTCAGCAGACTTCCATTTGTGGGCACAGCTTGTCTCTCCTTCTTCAGGCTTTGCATTGTAGTCCCCATGTATGTTTGGAGGGCACCCTGGCTTTGAGAGCTGAACTAGCAGCCTGCAGGAGCCGCCTTTTATCATTCTGGGGTCC
>CAUJNA010000125.1:1013961-1091461 GCA_963377175.1 Effrenium voratum | reverse complement strand
CCATTTGAATCCACCACACCTGTCCACTTCAGCAAGGGTGCTGATTCATAATCTGCACGTCTACCCCGTTTAAGGCCAGGCTTCAAATCCAGTTTGTTGGGAGTTTGCAAATCATGATCTTTGGTGCATCCCCGTCTTCACGTCCAAAAGTCGATCGTCACTCGCCAGCGGGTAGACCCATTCAAATCTCAGATGAGCTTGAACCTTTAACATCTTTCAACTTTCTTGAGGAAAATGCCAAGTCCCCCAGCAGCCAGCAAAAGGGTGAAGCTTTCTGGGCAATTCTGCACTCAGCTTAGCTCAGCACTTTCCGGGCTCAGGAGCTGAACGGGAGCTTAAAACTCAAGATGTTCGAGATCGAGCGGGCTGGCTTGACGCTGGACGAAGTCGGCTCCGCCCGCCAGAAGTTGGACGTGGAGAACGAGCCCCCTGGCAAGCAAGATGCCGTTGCGGCGTTTGAGGCTGACGCACCCCCACCGAAAAATGGAATCAACTGTGTTCTAGGGCCACTGGGCAAGGTCCTACCAAATCCAACCCTCGCTTCCCCAAGTGATGTATGGAAGGGGGCAGTACGCCCAATAGTTAAAGGGAACACCCCCCATGTTTTGTTTTCGAAAGCATGCATCAAGACAAACAGAGGGGCACTGACGAACTTTCGAAGATGATTGTATCCCACTTGCCTAGTGGCCCTGGTGGAAAAATGGCAGCCGGTTTAGAGCCTGCGTGATTCAGCAACAAAACTTAAAGCATCTCTAAGCTGGAGACCTTCGCAACGGGTAATTATTACCCCCAAAATCGGTAAGCTCGCGAAAGCTATTGGACAAGCGTGCGCTGTGCAGGTATTCCAAATTTCGCACCTCCAAATGTTGGCGGATGTTGAAAGGGACATGAAAAGCAAAGCACCTGTCAACTCCATACTCGTGTTGGCACTGAAACCCCGAGCTCGCACGTGCAGCGCCCAGAAAGGTGAGTCACCTCAATGCTAAACCTAGTTGGAAACATGCCACTTCTTAGGCCATCAACAACCATTGTTCTGCCCTGGGTTGAACATCCCTGCTGCAGTGATCATAGGCTAATTAGTAGAAAACTGGGCCGGACCTCGGATGTGTGACTGATCATAATCATTTTCTGCAGTCACGAAACCACTCAGATGTTCACGGGCAGCATGTCCAGCCACCGTTCCAGATCCCCAGCTTGCACATACAAAGGGCTTCTGGCACGTTGCTGAAAACCACTAGAAGAGGCCCTCAACTGAAAGAGACCCTCACTCAGATCAAGGTTAAAAAACAGTTGAGCAGCGCCCAACCCCCGTATTGGCCAATCTGGCAGGGGGTTTTACTGAATGGGTGCTGAGCGCTGCTTGTTGTCGTTCACCTTTAAAAGGAAGATTGTCTTCCAGGACCCCTGCCAGGTTCCATGTTAGCTGGTGGGAGGGTAACCCAAAGTGGTGGGGCTCACCCGCTCGCGCAAGCGGTGAGCCTGAGGCAGCTGAGACGACAGATGGAGGTGCTGCGGCAGGACCCGCAGTATTTGCTCGTGTTTGGCCCCTTTGCCTGGCAATCGGTCATCAGTCAGATAGCGGGGTCTCAGGGTCTGTTTCAGGTTTTGGTCTTCGGGCCTTGTCTTGGGCTCTCAGGGATGCACATGTTTGGGGTCCTACGGGCGCATCCATTTGTCCAATGTCCACCCAAGGGTTCATTCTAGTGAAAAATCCAATCCAAAGGCTCATGCTCGCCAAGCCTTTGTTGGCAGATTTGGCGCGAACCGCAAGCCCATTTGTCATCTTCCACCCCTCAGCCTGGCAAACCCCTTTTCCGAAATTTGGATGCCCGTGCAAGCAGAAACGTGAACAAGGGCCTTCCTCATGTGTTTCGTGGTCCGGGGAGGCAGTTTGAATCAGGAGGGCATAGCATGACAATGAGATACGCTTCCGCCCACTGACCTAGCACCTGCAAAGTACCTGAAGACAAGTTTCCTTCTGAAGGGGCCACTTTCAAAAGGTGGTTCTTCTGTTCTAAATATCACCTTGCGCAAAGTCACATGAAGAACTGTGGAAGATGTCTACCTCAATCTCCCTTCTTGTAGCGTTGGGTCCCGCCAGTCGTGCTTGGGAAACATAGCGGCGCCATATTGTTCGTGGGTGTGGCACGTTTGAGTTTTAGTTATTTTGGGAAACTGTAACAAGTAACGTTGCTTTCTTTGTTCCCGTAAACTGACTACCTCGCCTGCAAACATAGCCTGTTTAACATTTTGCAAATTACTATCTCCCCAATACGTTGAAAAGACAATGATTCATACTATGTTCCAAGGGCCCACATCCCCTACTAACTATCAAACAAAGTGACTTTCATAAACAAAATGACCAACTCCCTGACAAACGTTCCATCTCCCGCAACAAACTGACTAGCAAAGATTCCTGAGTTCATGAACTTTCGACTAAGACCATTTTAGTGGTAAATAGAAGGTTTTGGCTTTTTTTTGGCCATCCACTCAGCAAGTGCGAATTTGAATAGGTTGAACACCACCCTTTCGGACACAGCCAACGGGTCTGAACATCCCAATCCCCACTAAAATAGGTTCTAAAATGGGTGGTGAATTCACCTACCCCCAAATGGTACCATTGGTGTCGACCCACGGCCACATAACCAACGGGTCAGGAGTTTTCCACTAAACCCACCAATAGTTAAACTTTTTGCAGAGGGGTCAACAGCAACCAAGCTGACTAACACAGATGTTTGAACAATTTGGACTTGTCACTTTAAAACCACAAACAAAAGGAACCCTCACAAAAAGACACCCCCCCAATGTGCACAAAAAGGTTTTCCTTTGGGTCTACGGGTCAGGAGTACTACAACTTGGAGCTGCAGTCCAAGGAGGGCCGCGCCGCGGAGCGCGCGGAGCTGGCCACGCTGCGGGAGCAGCTTCGGGGGTACCATGACCTTGAGAAGGACCGGGTTTTCTTGAGACCTGGCTGGGGGTTTTTGTAGACCCCTGGGGTTTGTGAGAATATGTGTGTGTGTGTGTGTGTGTGTTTCCCCCCCGTTTTTTTTCTTCTTTTCTTTTGGTTTTATAATACCCTGGTTTCAAAGAGAATCTATCACCGGGCATTTTTTTGCCAGGGGGCTTAAGATGGAAGTGTTCTCCTGGGATGACACCCTTGGGAACTGACCCAAAATGGTTCAAAATAACACGGTGTTATCCGGAAATGTGCCTAAATCATGGTTGTTGTTGGGAAACGTTTTACATTTTTGCTTATTGTGGTTTAGTGGGAAGTCCAACCACTTAACTGCTAAAAGTTCAGAATGTTTGCTCCCCTAACCCAACGTCAACCAAGAAATGAGGTCAATGCCCAGTGGGTGTATTCCCAGGACATAGAAAAACCCTTAGAGAGCCTGCAGGCGCTGGACGAATGTGTTTGTTTTATCATTCTCGAGGCGCAAACTAAGAAGTTTGGACTGGTTTTTCTTTGGTGCATGTTGCTTGGATGTTAGGACTTTAACTTTTTGCCAACTAATGAGTTTTCCATTAAACCACTAAAAGTTAAACTTTTAGCAGGGGAGCAGAAAGCAACCAAGTTTTGTGAGGCCCAATCCACTCAGGAAGTGTGAGCGCCGAGGGGTGTTGGAGAAAAACCGCTTTTAGCGAGACCTGGGATCTCCTAGGGTATTCTAAAATAGGGTTCACAGAGCATAGAGATTCCATGCTGTGGGGTTGGGAGAAATGCACTGGCTGCCAATTACTTGGTCGGATCTTGGACCTTCGATTCGCCAGGACTTGGATGCCACCATTAAGGCCTGCGCCGAGGTGCGGGCGGGCAATTTGGAAAGCTGGCTTTGGCCATGCCATTTCTGTCGATTTCTGGTGGCCCCGGAATGGTCCACAGCAAAGCTACAGCAAACCGTTTGGCCCAGGTTTGGGCCTCTAAGTTGAATGGATCTGCCAACTTGGACGGTGCCAGCTCTTCTGAACATGCAAGGATGGGATGCTGACACGTGAATGGTTCAAACCTTGGGACAAGACTCGGCAAACGGATTTGGGAGGCCACGTCACACACACACACACCCAAAGGCCAATATTATTTCGGGACTCAAAGCTCACTTGGAATGGCCACTAAATGGGCACCTCCTGAAGCAGGCGCGCTATTTTTCTTGGCACGTTAGAACGAGCTCAGCTGTGGTAAAGCGAGCTTACCTATGCCGAATCTCGGGGTCTTCCATGGTTTCCGTTGCGAATTTATAGCTCACTTTTCCCAGGATTCCTCCCTCGCAGATAAACATGGCATCCCAACAAAGACTCCTTTGTAGCAGAACCCCCATTTTGGATTCTCTTTGGACAGTTTGGGGTTCCCTCCGTCAATTTCTCCGAGATTTGGGCAGGGTCCGTATTGGGCGCGTTGAGGCGCCCACGGCGGATGCGCAAGAGGCGCTGCTGATTGGCACCACGCTGGGCAGTGCGCCGGCCAGCGCCCAGCGCCGGATCCAGCAGAGCCTTCTGCTGGCGCAGGACGGAGATCGGAGTCCCAAACCTGATGGACCCATCGGATTGGTTCAGTTCTCAAACAAATCCACAGGACATGTTCAGGCTTTTTGCTTTTGAGTTTTATGGATTTTGCTGGTAGGTTGGCCATTCAAAGGGATTCCGCCATTTACAGGGATTTATGATTTATTGTCCCTTTTGAGTGTTATCGTTATCGACCCTTGTTTTTGAGTAAATCAGTCTGCTTCTCAAACAAATCCGCAGGAAATGTTCAGGCTTCTTGTTTTTGAGTTTTAAGGACTTTACTGATGAATCAATTTGCTTCGTTCATTGGCCAATCAAAAGGGGCAGAGGTCGAGAAGCCGAGCCGCCAGCAACATCGCCCGAGGAGCTTCAGCGTGCCAACCGCCAGCAGCGGCAGACCGCCGTGAAATTGGAAGAGGCCCAACAGGAGCTGCACCGCGGCTTCGGCGGCATGTTTTTCCCGGCGGCTGTGGAGGGCCTGAAAAAGACTGCTGTTGTGGAACAGGGCTCCTTGAAAGATACATTTTGCAACCATTTGAAACATTGCATTTTCCACCAACATAACGAGGCACCGCCATTTACAAGGCAATGTTCAGGTGTAGAATGTAAGGATCCCTGCGGCACCTTTTAAGCGTAAAGGGGCATGGAGTTTCCTGTGGCTTTGGTCAGGGTTCCGTTGGCATGGTTGTCTCTTCCATTTGCTTCTGTTGGACATTTTCGGGGCTCCCCTTGAGACGGACACATATCGTCCAAGACCCGGGGTGCCCCCAATGTGGCAGGTTCCATATGTTTTCCATATTTTGCACAAAGCAAAATCATGTGTTGCATCCCCTTGAAAGGGACAAAGTAGCCATCGGGATGGGAACCAAGCCCCTTGCGGGTCCTGATGTTTTTTGCTGTTGGTGGGTTTGAGCATCGCTTCGTCAGCAGGCCGATTTGACGTGAGCCTCCCTTTGGTGAGATATGGGGATATACAAGGAACCTCCTAGTTCTTAACACAAGAAAGGCATGAGGGCTTGCATTTTCACTTTGCCATTTGCGCTTCTTTGGGAGCTTTGTGGCAGTCGTAAGGCCTGAAGCAAGAACTGGAGGCTGCCCAAATGGAGTCCCGAGCTGCTCGCTGCACAGAGCCCCAGGCGGGGGTAGGTTCAGGCTTTGGTGAGCCAAACGCTCGCCCCTGGGCTGACAACATCGCAGCTCACTGCCTGAGCTCCTGGACTTTTACAAACCGTTTGGGAAGACCATTTTAGCGGGAAACAACAAGGCCAGACGGTTTCGAGCCCATCCACTCAAGAAAGGGAAGCAGCCGAGTCAATGAGAAAGGAAAGGGGTCACTTTTGATCAAATGGATGGTTCAATGGTTCCCTTGTTTGCGTGACGGACATCCACTTGAGCAAGCTGGGCGGCTGGACTCGTTAACGTTATGTGTTTTCAACTTGCCAAACCGCCGTTTTGCGTGCTTGTTTGCTAGGTTCTCATCTTAAAGAACAAACAGGTCAGTTTTCTGTTCCTACCAGAGGGGCACTGAGCACAGGCTTTTTCGCAAATAGAGGCACGCTCTCGCGCAAGTGAGGTTTCCGAGGAAGGGTGGTCGTGGGAAACACTGACACGTGTTTCAAGGGGTTGCGGATTAGGATTGGCTAGCCCGGCGTTTTGAAAAGTGCCCGGCTTTGAGAAAGACAAAATGTGCGGTCCAGAAGCACCCCAGCCCCTCATAAAGGGTTTAGCAAAGGCGTGGTGATAGCCTTTATCTTGGCTTCTTCATGGGTTTCCCTTCAAAGCGGCCTATCCCTTGGGTGCCTTCCATGGCAGGGGACACCGAGCCTCGGCAGAAAGACAAGCCCATCCCCACGAAAAGACCATCCAAGCACGGACCAATCTCTAGACGCCCCTTGACAATCAACTCAACCCCTCCCCATCCACCCCCAACCAGCACCCCCTGACACTCAAAACCCTCCCAACTACGCGCGAGTGTCGTTTTTCTTTAAAAAAAAAAAACGTCTCCTTTCACCTTGGCCAAACAGCAAAGCAACACCACCACCAAGAAGACCACCGTTGTTTTTAGGCCCCCCTATGCTTTGACAGATGGGACTAGCTAAGAGCGTTCGCTTTCCTAGCAACAAGCGGCTTTCGCTGGCAAAATGGATTTCCGAAAGCCACATCTTTTACTAAAGTGTCGTCTCCTCAAACAGATTTTGTCATCCTTGTATTTCCATGGTCCATATTGGGAGGGACCTACTTGACTGCCAGGCGTACCTGCACACTGCGCTGAGGGAGCGGCAAGGCGAGGCCAGCCGCGTGAAGCGTGAGCTGCGGGCCTGCCAGCAGGAGCCACGCGGCAGACACCGGTGCTTGCAAGCGCCAACGGTTGGGACATGGGTGTCCTTTTTGGTTGTTTTGGTCGACAAATAGAGGGGTTTCCCTGGTTTACCTGGTGGTTTTAGGTTTACCTCCGGATATGGACCACTTCCATTTGCTTAAGGTTTTTTTTTTTGCCCTGTTGGTTTTAAATGGAATCTATCACTATTGGACTTTTTTTTTTTCAGGGGGCTTAAGCAAATGGAAGGATTTGTTGGTACACATGTGTCTCTTTTTAGGGGACCTCCAAGACGGATTTCGGTTTTACTGGTGGTTTTGTTCGAAAAGAACACCTGAAGTTGGATGAATCTTTTTTGAGGGTACCTCCTTTGCAGGGAAGCCAAAAGGAGGTCCCCTAAGAAATACGCGCACACACACACACACAGCTGCTGTGGGGTGGTAGCTGGGCCCAAGTCATCAAAAGACCCTTCTTGGCAAAGGGCCTTGTTTGTCTTCTATTATTAAAAAATAATGGGGCCTTTGGCAAAGGAGTCTTCACCTTTGAGGTGCCCACACTCATGGATAGGTGTTGGTGGTGTAAGTGACTTCTGTGACTGTCAAACGGAAATGGAACAGCAACAGCCAGGCATGTTTAGGTTTAGACGCATGCCGTTTTGGAGAAGGACCCCCCCTGGTACACGTGTCCCCGTTGGCAACCTGGCCTTCGGCTGAAGACAGAGGCTTCCCCGGTCTCAAGGATCAGACTGAACTCAATGAGTGTTTCGTTTGCCAGGTCAGGGCTCCTGAACAGATACAACCTGACACCTTGTTCAGGGTGGATAACATGGTTGTTGTTGGGAAACATTTACATTTCTGCTTATGATGGCTGAGTGGTTGAAATCCAACCACTTAGCTGCTAAAATTTGAGAATTTTTGCTCCCCTAACCCAGCGTCAACCAAGATAAGGTTCAGGTCGGTCGGTGCCCACGGCTTTTTCGGGGCCCCAAGAAGCCGAGGCTAGACGCAGCGCAGCAGGCCGCCGAGCGCGCCCAGACCGGGCGCCTGCGAGCGGAGGCCCGGAGAGAGATCAGCGCAGGGGCGGAGGCGTCTCAAATGGGTGGTGAATTCACCTACCAAAATGGGATCCCAGTGGTGTTGAGCCATTGGTGATCTTGTGGGTGGTTGCGAAATCCATTCGCACCGCTGTGAAACCATAGCAAACCATGGTGTTTGTTTGTATTTTTGAGGGGAAGCATCATTGCGGGGTTTTGTAGGTGGTGCCTCGGAGGATTTCGTCCATCCACAGTATGTGGGGTAGAGATGCCGACCCAACTTTTTACGGCCCCCCCCCACCATTTAGAGACCCCATATGGGCAACGCATAGGAGAGAATCTTGTAGCCGCTAGGTGGTGTATGCCAGTTTGAGGGTTTCATCCAAACGGGTCCAGGGTCTTGTCCATCCGGACGCCAGGAGGACCTCCGAAAGCTGCTGTTGCAGCGGCAGCACTTGGATGAGCTGCGGAGCCTAGTGACCAGTGACAAGCTCCCGTGCCTCAGCCTGAATGTGAGCAGTCAATGTTATTAGTGATAGTCTCTGGTTGGTTTGGGGATGACATGGGGGAGCCTAGCTAATTTTCTCTTTGGCTCCTTTCAAAATAAGAGGGCCTACCCAAGTGGACCATTAGCAAGTCATCTCGTCCTACCCAAGTGGACCATTAGCAAGTCATCTCGTCTGTCACTCATGAAGGGATCCAACCCCAGAAACGTTCGCGAGTTGTGCTTGTTTCATGGCAGCACGCCAGAATTCCCAAGAAAGCTTCCAGACTCCAAAATTCTTAGAAGGTTTGTGGGCTTTTGGCCTCCTTGGAGGGGGATCGCTTGCCAACTTGCTGACAGACTTGCGCAAATAGGGTGTTGCCTGGAATGGGAAAACCGCGGGCTGGTCACGAGATTGCAGCTGTCAATGCAGACCGGGAGGGAAAGCAGATGTGGCTGTTGGAAAGCCTTCACTGTCGCATCGCTTACTTGTCCAAAGTGAATCGACCTCAGAGATCTCTCCGTTATTCAATAGGAGTTTGTGCCAAGGCTCCAAAAGATCGCTCATTTATCGTCCAGGTTCCAAGCGGTTGTTTTTTAGGCAACGATTGCAGCTTGCTCTTCAAGGCTTTGAGGCAGCTTCAAGGGGCTTGTTCCATATGCACGCGGCCTGAGGGAAGCCTTGGGAAGCTAGCAAATTTGTGTCAAACACGGCCGTGCAGTGCCAATGATTGCCCGTTCTAGTATTATTGTTGTCATTATGATTCTGTTCATTTATTGTTTTGTTAAAAAAGAAACAAAAACATGATTATCAACATTATATCATTATGTTTTCGTGAAACTGCCTGGGGTTTGTCTTCGCTGTGGTGCAAGCCAACTCTCCGTGTCGCTCGCCTTCGCCTTCGAGCGAATCCGAGGTCCAAAGCTGTGAAGTCCCTGACGGACAGCATCAAGTCGCGCGTGCCGGCGTGAGGGGACACCGAGAGCCCAAACGTGGCGTGGGGATCTGGCTCAAAAAGCCGGCCTGCATGAAATTCAGGGGTAAGGGGTTCATTTGCCGGACTCTGGGCAGCT
This sequence comes from Effrenium voratum, assembly GCA_963377175.1. Lineage (NCBI taxonomy): Eukaryota > Dinophyceae > Suessiales > Symbiodiniaceae > Effrenium > Effrenium voratum. The sequence continues at coordinate 1,082,053 of CAUJNA010000125.1, read as the reverse complement.
GAAATGGGAGCAGAGGGTTGAACTTCGTGAGGACTGACTTGCGCTTACATTGGTATGGATTGACTTTGTGGCCAATACTCACTAGACTTTAAACTTTTGGTTTGAGACCATTTTAGTGGCAAACAAAAAGTTTGGTTACTTTTCTTTTCATCTCATCAACTCAGGAAGTGAGAATAAATTTATCTTTTTTGGGTCTCATCAACTCAGGAAGTGAGAATAAATTTCTCTTTTTTGGGTCTCATCAACTCAGGAAGTGAGAATAAATTTCACTTTTTTGGGTCTCATCAACTCAGGAAGTGAGAACAAATTTCTCTTTTTTGGGTCTCATCAACTCAGGAAGTGAGAACAAATTTCTCTTTGTTGGGTCTCATCAACTCAGGAAGTGAGAATAAATTGCAAGCTTGCTGCGTTCCCTCAGCTTCCCGAGCTCGGTCTTACGCCGCTTGGCAGCTCGCGTGTCGCTGGACCGGCGCCGGAATGGCTCCGTGCACAGCGGGCGGCAAAAAGGCGGCACCAAGGACGGAGCCTCGTCAGCCTGAAGTTGTGAGTACAACTTATGGGGTCCCCCGTTTTCTACTTGTTGGGCTGACATTTGGAGGGGGAAGTATGGGGAGCTTTGGAATCCTTTCAAAACACATGTATGCGCGCGTATTTTTGTCCTGGGTAGATGCCGATTGAGCTCGGACCTGTGCCCCTTCACTCCTTCAATCACACCCCCTTCTGAGAAAGTTCCTTCCGCCACGCGCCAGTCTGTTTCGAGCGCCAGGCATGAGCGCTCGTTGCGGCCATGCATGCGGCGGCGGTTGCCAAGAAAGCGAGGCAGCCCAGACTGGCCCAAGGTCAAAGATTCACAGGCTCCTTAGTACTGTGGGCTTGCCTTTGAATGCAGAAACCCACAAAATGGGTGGTTTCCAATCAATGGCTGCCCTTTAGCTTCGCTTGAAAGAACTCTGAGAAATACACCTCAAACAAAAAACAACTAAACCCTCGTCCAACACGCCCATCTATGGAAGGGGCGGTAGAGTGCCGATGATAGCAAAGGGACCCTTCCAGATTCATGCATCTGGTCTGTTTTTTTTTTTTTGCATTATTTGATATTCAGAGAAATTATGCTGATGCGCTCTGTAGTGATACTGGGTACTAGCACGGTCTTCAGAGAGAACCACAACTGGATGCGCTGGGTGCCCCTCTTCAACATGCGGTGGAGGTGAATACTCTTTGTTTGTTGTGAGGCATCCAGGAACATGCATCCTTGATTGATGGATTCCACTGCGAAGGGGCCACGCTGATTTTGGGCAAATTTCGAGCCGCTCACCTTAGGACGAGCTCAATCAAGATGAATGAATGTCTATATACTCGGGTTCCCTTCCGGTTTCTGAAGTTTGAAAACGAAAACGGCTTGCCCAGATGCGGCCCAGATGCGCTCGAGAGTTGCTGGGCCCCGCCTGCTGCCACCTTGCACCTTAGTTCACGTGAAGGACGGCTACTCTCCCTCCCACATGGCACCTGACAGGTCCCTCCAAGAGGAAACTGATCCAGGTGCCCTCCCTCAGGTGCCACGGCGACGTGGGAAGGGTTATGTTGACCCAGGATCTAAGTAGAACCCGTCCCACTATTAGGGGACTGTTCCCTCCAAAAGTGGTCCGAATCCAACCACTAAAAGGAATTGGACACCCCCAATCAAAATCAACCACGGGTTCTGCTTAATCCGGGGTTAACATTAACCAACCCCGGAAAACCTCAAGCTGGGATTTGAGGCTGGTGCTGGTGCTCGAGCCCGCAGAGTTGAAGCCGAACTGGGGGCTCCTGGCGCGAACCTCAGGAAAAATGGGACCGATGGGTCTGTGCCAACGACCTAAATTCTCGAACCCCCAACATGGATTTCGGGTTTCCGGTGGGGTTCCTTTTAAGCCAACCCAAAATAGGGGGCGAACCTCAAATAACACGCACATGGCCCGTATGTGTGTCGACTGCGTATTGAAGTTGTATACCTTGTGACGTGGCCATATCGCCAGGAAATGTGTGCTCGGGGGTCCTGAATAGGGGTCTGGGGAGCTTGGATGACTTAAGTATTGCTCTAGTGTTGGCACTACTTAGTTTATTGCTGCAAGAACTTCCTGCTGGATTGCCAGAACTTGGTACTTTAGTATTGCCTAGTCTGAGTTTCTTGTTGCCAGGACTTACTATCAGATTCCCAGTGCTTAGCTTAGTATTGCCTAGTTTAAACTTAGTATTGCCAGGACTTCCTTTTATAGAATTGCCAAGACTTACTTTTCGATTTCCCAGTACTTGGTCAAGCACATTAAAAAAAGAACAAGCTAAACAGTCACATTAAACAGAATCAGGGATCCCCCTTTGTGTGCCTGGTTGCCCTTACGTTTTGTAAAGAAATTCTTAGATTTGGCGGTTTGGGGGCCATGTGCAAAATGGATATCCTAGCTCTCAGGCCTTTCTTTACCCTTTGAGAGCTTGGCTGCGCGAACCGCCCTTGAAAGGTAAAGGCTAAGGCGTTTGATTTGGGAGTGTCAGTAACCCCCTCAAACATGTTGGGCAAAAACGGACCCCCCCACAACAGTCACATTAAACAGAGTCAGGCCTCTTGTGCGCAACCCCCTTTGTGTAACTGGTTGTCCTTGCTTTTGTGTAAAGAAGTTCTTAAAGAGCTGGCAAGAGCTTGGTTAGGGGAACCGCCCTTTAAAAGTAAAGTCTAAGGCTTTGATTTAGCCCCCTCAAACAAGTTGGACATTCAAGAACCCCCAAACCAGTCACATTAAACAGAATCCGGGCCTCTTGTGGGCAACCCCCTTTACGTGACTGCCCTTACCTTTTTGTAAGACGTTGTCTTAAATTAAATGTGATGGTTTGGGTACCGCTTGACAAAAGGAATTAACAATGTTTGCCGGATTTGTTTGCCCGGTCATTTTTGTTGTTGCCCGGTGTTTTGCCGGGACTATTCTTTAGCAACAACAACTTGACATAACTCATAGTACCCATTCAGTGGGGGTGGGGTTCAGGCCGAGAACACTTGGCATAAATCACGGTACCAGTATTAAACCAGGTGCGACATTTCCCCCCACGGATGTTCAGGGAGAAGGGAACTGGAAAGCAAGTTACTTAGGGCACCAAGTCGCTTTGGCACAATTTTGGGACACAGCCATATTCTGATTTCGTCTCCAAGTAGAACCAAGCGGAAACTGCCCAGATGGCTTTGGGCTTGACTGCTATTGGGTTGGATCTTTAAACTTTAACTTTTTGGGAAATAAAGGTGTTTTCCACTGAACCCCTAAAAAGTTAAACTTTTGCAGGGGGGTTCAAGAGCAACCAAGGGGGGGTTCACCAAAAAATGACTTCGAAATTGAGTTGACATTGCCTTTTTCTACTGAACGGGTCGCTGGTTGCAACTGGATGGCTTAGGCCTCCAAGCTGATGCTGCCCTTGAGTCGCCCCAGGGCTGTGGTCGGAGGCAAGGGACCTCCCGCTGATGAAAATCCCAGTTGAATTGTCGAAGCCGGGGGGGCCCTAAAAAGGCACACACCCAGTTTGTTTGGTGGGTCCCCCCCCGGTTCCCCACACTTAAAAAGTTGAAGTTTAGGTGACCTTCAAGTAGCGACCCCAGATGTTCACTCTTTCATCCTTGCTGTTTGGTGGGTTGGGGGCTCACCAAACATGGACTGCACCTCAACCAGGCCTTTGATTGCTTGGTGTAAGTGAGGCGGAGGAGCCAGGGTTGAGCATGGCCTTATCAAACATGACGCGGACTCCGGAGGGACGCCTAAATGAAGCTGTTTCAACAACAAGGGCTAAAGACGTGACCCAGCCCTGGCCCTCCAAATGGTCTTGCAGATACGAGTTCCCATGTTCAAAGGGGGAAGTGACCACAGGCACCTGACACCAGGGCAAAACCCCAGGCACCTGACACTTGTCCCCCGAGCCTTTGCGCCCATGATTTCTTTGCAAAGGAGGCATGTCCTCACCCAGCGGCAACCCTGACGCAGTGTTGGGCAAAGCTTGTTTGAACCCCTTGAAATCTGAAAGAGAAACCAAAAGGCCGTGAAAAAACCAATCAGGCGTTGCCATAGGTGAACGAGTTGCCCCAACCTCCAGAAGCCGCAGGCACAGCCTTTGTGGTGCTGATTTGCCTGGTGTCGGGCCTTGCCGTCACCGCCTCTCAGCCCTACCCCACCTTGCCGGAAGTGTTTCCGCCGCGGCCCCGGGCCTTGGACAAGCACAGGGGAACCATGAGAATTGTTTGAAGTGAAACTAGTTTGGTGTGTCCTTTTAAGGAGGTCCAAATCCCAAAACATTGGTGGTTGTCCATTTGGTTTTCCTTGTAAGAACCACCAACAAACACACACCGTTCATGTGCTAACTTGGCCCTGTCTGGCTATTTGGCTGTGGGTCAAAACCAGGTGCACCACTCATTTTAGAACCTATTTGAGTGGTTGGGTTGGGTCCCGTTTACTGGGGGCTAACCGATTTGGATTTTGGCCCATGGCCATTTGTCACGTGAGCCATTCAAGTAAACACAAACATACCGAGACGTTGCGGGCTCCCGGCTGCTTCCGGATCCGAGGCCGGACCACCACCGTGAGGCTGGTCGGCCCTTGCTCCAGACCTTTGCCCCGACGCAGCCGGCGCAGGCCGCTGAAGCCCAAAACGGCGATCTCAGTTGCGGAATGGGATGGCCAGGGTGTCATGAGTGGTGAGTTTTCGGAACCACTTCAAGAATCAACATTAGCCTCTTTGTTTTTTTTGCGGGAAGAAGCACTTCAACTCTAATGTTTGCTACATTTTGCTACTGTTGCCTCCAGAATAAAACCTTAGCCCTGTTTTTTTTTGAAAAAGCTGAGGTGGAGCGAGTTTGGGAGCTTTTTAAAATGGAACAGAATCAAGCTCCCGCGGGTGGCTCAAGTATCATCTGGATCAAACAGCGAAGGGCCAATTTTTCAACCCGTCCAAGCTTGGTCTCCCCAAATGCTCCTGTCCAAAAACTCTCCGACATCTCTTGACCATATGTCAAATCTTCCTTCATATCTAGGGTTCAACAGGTATGTTGGACGGTTCTTGGGTCCTTGCAACTCCTTGCACCACTCTTAGTGTGTGGTTGAAACTGCAGGGGAGGGGGAGGGAGCCCAGTAATAAGGCCTTATTTGGGGCTTATTGGACCTCCCTCCCTCCCTCTCCCCCCACCCTCCCTCACCCCCCCCTTCCTTCCCCCGTTCCCCTCCCCCCCAGCCCCCATGACGTAGGCAACGCTCAGCTTGGACAGTCCCCATGCCACCGCGCCAGGAAGCTGCACCCTTCACCATCCGCATGTGCGAGCCTGGCCGTGGGGAAGCTCACGCGAGTAAGCGGGGGGGATCTTTCGGCGGGCGGTCACTCTCTCGCTCTGTTCAAATCTGTATACTGTATGTGATTCGATGCTATGTTGTTGTTCTTTGCTGTATGTCGAATGGCTCGTTGGTCTTTGCTTGTTTGCTTGTTTGTTTATTTGTTTGTTTTTTGTTTGTTTTTTTGTTTGTTTGTTTGTTGTGTTTGTTTTGTTTTGTTTGTTTGTTTGTTTGTTTGTTTGTTTATGTTCATTGTGTGTTTGTTTTTGCATGTTCATGTGTGTTGATTCATTTGTTTGTGTTTGCAATCGCTTCCTTCCCGCATTGCCATGGAGCCAAAGGTCCCTTTACGAGGACACTGCTTGTCCAGGCGCCTCACTCAGGGTCCGATGCGGCATGAGCACCCTGGCACGCGCAATTTCAAGCTCCCTCCACACTGTTCATTTTCATGCACAGCCAAAGTGCAAGCAGGGGTGCGTGCGAACGCTCAGACCTTGCTGGCGGCAGAAATGGTTTGATAGACAGTTGTTCTGTTTGGGAAGCATGGCCTGCGTGGGCTATTGCTGAATTATGCGCAATAGTTTCATTTGCTCGCATTTGTTAATGCGGTGCAAGTGCAACCGATGGGTTTGCATTCCTGTGCGGAATGCAGTACCGTCAATCTAAACAACCGTGCAAACCCCATGCGTGGTGGGGCCTGTGTGAGACACATGCTGACCTGCACACACATACACACGCAAACTCATGGCGAATAGCAGGAGGGATATGTATTTGCCTCTGTCTTCTTTTGCTGGTGCTGCTCGGTGAATCTGCGAGGCAGCCTGACTTCGCGCGGCGCCCAAGATTCAGTCAGCTCGCTTTTGCAGATCAAAGCGAGCTGCCGACGGTTTTCAGTTCAGGACCACTCGAGTTGCACGATGCCCGTCGCCCAGATACTGGATTTTTGGGGGGGTTGCCCCTGCATTCCATCCACGGTTTCGTTGCCTCCCTCTGTAGGAAGACTTGGTCAAAGAACGACTAGATGTAATGGAGCTACGAGACCCTCACCCTTAAGATGAAGCACGAACCCACACTTTGGCTGAGAGGCTCAAAGGTCCCAAGAAGATTCGTCCACGCGCTCAATTTGGGAAACCCAAACCAGCATGGGTGCACATGAAGCACGGTCAGAATTTACGGAGAAGGAAAGTAGTCTACACTTGGACATCCATAATATAGCTCAAGGTGCTTGAAACGATGGAGAACAATAGGGGACTCTCAAAAAAGCGATACCTTTGTTGTGTTACAGACCAAACGCTGGAAAACGATAATTCGGGGACTCTCTAAATTCGTGTGAACAAATTTTGACGGAACTTCACATCAAATCCCATGCTCCCCGGGGTCCCTGCGGCCCTAGGTGCGCACTGCACTGGTGCGACCTGGCCTCGACCGCGAACAGTGCAGACCTAAGTTCCGGAGCTCGCGGCGACGAAGTGGTGCTGTCCAGCCTGCAAGCAGTCGATGGATTTACCCTGCGCTGGGGCTGGTGGGGTGCGCATTTGGTTTGGGAGCTTCCCGTTTGTTTGTTTGCTGAGAATGCACCATCTTGTTACAGTCACTAGGATGGGAGTAGATTGCCCAATTCCCTTTCTGTGAGTAAGTTGAGATGACACCCATTTTCACCCTAGTCATCTAGTGTAACCCGTGGCATCCCCACCCCCTTCAAAATGGAATTGGGGGAGGGGGGTGACCGTGTGACCCCTGGAATTCCAATTAGGCTTCCATTTTCCCTTTTGTCGGGAAGATTCAAGACCAAACAAAGGGAACTGTGAGGCCCAGCCCCCTCCCCGTGGTCGGGGGATCCCGTGGCTACGAGCAGAGCCGCCTCGATCAACGATCCGCGTGTCGCTCCGAGATAACTTGTCCTCCTGGCCCAGCTCGCAGGCACCAGGGATGCGGTTGCCAGGTTTGTCTGAAGGCATTGGAGGAGAAGCGGTGGTGGTCAAAACCAATTAGGATCCCACTTTCGGGTTGGTGAATTCACCACCCATTTCAGAACCAATTTTCATCGGGATTGGTTGATGTTCACTGGGGGTACAGGCTTTTTGACCCATGGCCAAGTACCCCGATTGATAAAAACCAGCTCACTCATCGGATCTCTTCGGATTGGGGACTCTGTTGTTTGGAACTTCCCCAACCTGAGGCCCAACCTTTTTTTTGTCGGCCCATAAGCCAAAGTACAACGCAAGTCTGAAAGATCGGGTTTGGGGGTCAGACATGGTTGAAAAACAGCTCGCCAACGGCATCTAGGGTTTGGTCTTCCAATATTGTCCACTCAAAAAATGTTTGCGGAGGTTTTTTGGAAGTCGCCAGACAAATCCGCACGAAGTCTGTGGCATGAATGCCACCCACCGAACCTCCCGGGGGGAGACCAGCCCACGGGCCCAGCAGGCTGCGGGCTGCAGCTGCTTTCAGCCAGCCTCGGGAAACCGCAGGACCAGGCCATGGCCCAAGTCTGCTCGAATGGAAGTCAGGGCAGCATGCAACTTGACTGCTATCGGATTGGATCTTTAAGACTTTAACTTTTTGGTTGAAATCAAGTTGGATTTTCCACTAAACCCGCATTTTTGTTGCAGAGGGGTCAACAGCAACCAAGGAAGCTGGATGACCCCAGGTCGGAGAACCTGGGAGGTATGCCAAGCTGATTCCAAGAAAGCTGGCAACAGGATAACCCAGGTCCAAAGAACACCGTTTCAACGGCAATGATGTTCCCTCGGGTTATTCAAAGTGAACTGTCCTCATCGTAGTGGGACACCCCTTCCGAGCTCCATGAAAATTTGCCAATCCCTTCAGCCCAGAAATCAAGGCGCCTAAGGTTCGGCCACCGAGTGTTGTCAAAGGCCTTGCTTGTAGCTTGTGAAGGTTGTTTCGCTAGCACTTTGCTTCTCTGGCCATAGCTTCTGTATCCCCGAGACCGAACTGTAGCTGCTCTATGCGTAAGACCTTCTGCTGGTGCCACTGGGCCTCTGTAGCAACAATCTAGAATCTACAACATGTTCTTGATGAAGAGGATCCACCAGACATGCATATGTGCGACCTATTAGCCGGATCTTATGATTGCCGGCCATGTTTAAGTTTCAAGGTTCCTGCTTGTACTTATTGCGCTGTGGGCAAAAATCAATGCATTCACGTTCACACATGCTCGTGTGCAGCATGATAGCGTTCTGAAGGATTAAGACAGCACACATACAGGGCACTCGGGTTCAATGATCAGGTGAAATCAGATTAACTCCGGCCATCGGGCATGCTGCTGGCACACTGTCCAGCTTTTTGCTCACCCGCAAAGAAAACAGAAAGACCCCCGTTCAGCTACACATAATTCCCCGCGCCTTTGTGAGGAATGCTTGCTACGGCTAAGTGTGAGAGCAAAGGTGTAACCTACTTCGACGCTTTTTTGGCTGCCCGCTGCACATCCATACACGTTTCGTCACATGAAAGGATTCCGCGGGGGCAAGTGCGTGCGTGGGCAACTAAGAGTGTGACTGTAGTTGGCATATCCGTGCCTAAAGCGCTGGTGGCTGGCCAGTGCGGTCATGAGCTGCATGTCATGGTGGTTGTCCCAGACAATCCTGGTTGGTGACTAGTCACGCGTTACTTGTGCAGTTATCGGGGGAGGCACATTCGGCAAATTGGTCCAGAGGGTTCCCAATTGAAACTCCGTAAATGATGTCCAGCAAAGGCTTCTCAGGCATTCGGTTGGGGAAAGGTGAGGGCGAGGAACGCCTTGGAAACCCCTCGCCTCGCCTCGGTCGCTCGGGGAGTTGAGGTGCGGCACCGTGGGACTGGCCTTGACGATTAGCGGCGCCCGCGCAACTGCCATGGGCCAGGAGAGGATTTTTCAAGATCACCTCCCTTGACTGCTATTGGAAACCAAGACGAAACCAACCAACCACCCAAGAACTTGACTGTATTGGGTTGGATCTTTAGACTTTAACTTTTTGGTTGAAATCAAGGTGTTTTCTAGCAAACCCCCAAAAAGTGAACAACTTTTTTGCAGGGGGGTCAATAGCAACCAAGCTCCTGGGCCGAAGATGAAAGGGACAGCAAAATGTAACTTCTATCTACATACGTAACTTGCCTGCTTTTACGCACTGGCATCTTGCTAACCTACCGTGGGCTGTGACACGTTGGGGTCAGCAGCATGCGGGTGAGGGGGGGCTCCAAAGTGTAAGATCCGGATCCCCTGTCAGAGAATGGAAGCACCCGAAGGGAGAGCAAAGCGAACCTTCGAAAATGGAAGTTGCTTTCAGCCTTCCCCCCCTTAACGGGGTTTCAACTACTTCTGATTCTGTCGTAACAGGGAAGTGTCACCCCCGCCCCAGAAAAAAAAAAGAGACAAAAAGAAGAGTGCGGTTCTTGCTGGCTATCCGATCAGGGCTAGGGGTTAGAAATGGCCTCCATTCTGAACAGCTGGGTGCTTCTCTTCTTCTCTTCTTCTTTTCCGGATTCCCTTCAACCATGAGAAATCAAAAACGAGGGGAGCAAGCCTTTGACCAGCTGTTTGGGCACTCCTGCTCGGTCCTCTTGGATTGGCGTGCCGTCCTAAACTTGTTGCTTGGATTGCGCCAGTGGGATCGGCCAACAGCAGTTGACCATAACTCAACCTGACTCCTTTGACCAAATTGTTCTTGCACCTGCCGTGCAAGGCGGCGTTTTGACGCGTAGTTAGAACGTGGGTAGATGAAGGTTGGCCCGGGGCGGTGGCAGGTCCAAACATGAATAGATGCGGCCGCTCTTTCGATGCTTTACGGCAATTTGGGTGGACTACGTCAACACCCTGTCCTCATTGATTTTGGTCGCTTAGAGCGTGGAACCCCCCCTCCCCAAACCAGCAAAGGGCAGCCGACAGAGGAAGCCACTAAAGTAATTTGGGGGTCGAGGTCAGTAGGCCCGAGCCAAGTATGGTTTAATGAGTACTGGTTTAGCATTGGCTGATGTGCTTGTTGGTTGGTTCTAGTTCAGTATAAAATGTAAGCTTTGCTCCTCTTCACTCCTCTTTGCTCCTCTCTGATTTGTATTGGCTTAGTATTTAGTGTTGCTTAGTCGTATTTCGTGCTACCGCCTTAGTACAGGTTTGGCTTTGGTCGAGTATTGGGGAATGTTCCGCCGCAATTGAGTACCCTTTTGCAATTCTTCTCTTGAGTAGGCCTCGGCTGTACTCCGCCATGTTTGTTGCCGGGCGTTTTTTCAAGAAGGAAGATAAACACAATCTGAATTGTTTTGGGGGGACGAGAACTTGTTTGTGATGTTTTTGAAAGCAGATCTTGTATTGAGTCCCTATGTCCTTTTGAACAAATCAGAAAGCAAGATCTTGAGTTTGGTGCCATGAATCGACGGCCAACAAAATGCCTCACCTGCCTTCAGATTGCATGCGCCACTTTTGTGTGACGGAGCTAGCGCGCGCCTTCGAAGGGCCGTTCGCCTGCTTGACATTGGCCTGATTGCCCCAGAAAGTGGGTGATTCAGAAGGAGTGGACCAAACATGGAAAGACCATTTTGCAAGTGGCCCTGTATTTCCCGAGGCACCAAAAGCAGCCGAGGCACTAGTCAAGCAGCTACCCAATTTTCCACTAGTGTTCAGGTCATGGGGTAGTTGGAGCCATAGCAAGATGCGGGTTGACGCGTCGGTTTGGACCCATTCCCCCCACTTCCGACGGCTGTCGGAGGAGGCTTTGGTGCCGAATGCGACGTCCTATGTCCGGGCCTCACTTTGGGCTGCAAAGCTAACAACAGGCCAAGAAAGAGCCGACAGTCTGCTTACGCCAGCGTCAGAAATCAGACTTCTCCAGTGCTTGGATTTGGGTGCGTGTTTGTGAGTTTGTGTTGTTTGCATTTGTGGTGTTGTTTGCGTGTCCGTGTTGATGTTTGTGTTTGTGTTGTGTGTGTGTGTGCGTGTGTTTCCTTTTGAGGGTTCAAGTTCTGGGGTTGGCTCAAAAGGAAACCAAAGGGACCCCCTATTTTGGAACGCCTGGGGTCACGCTCTGTGCAATCTTGAGCGGCTTCAAGTCAGTTCCTGTGATGGCAGTCGCCAGACAGGCGGCAGATTGCACACTGAATGCCTCGAGTGCATGCCCGTCCCCAAGACCGGACAAGAACACACCTCGATGATCCAGATCCTTTGTGGTTCACCGGGAGGGTCTGGGAAGGTATCTCATCCTCCCCCCGAACAATGGCGCAACTCTGTGGAACCTGATGCCTGAAGCATGCTGAAGCACCCAAAAGCCAAGATCTCGCACAAATTGTGCGAACAACCAGACCATGGGCCCTGTGGAATAACAAACCAAAACGATTGTACAAGTGCAGATGTGACAAACACACTCAAAACTTGTAACAGTCGGACCCTGAAGCGAATCCCTCGCTCGGCGGCGAGCGCCGCTCTCAGTTGAAGCAGCTGTTCCCTACCGCTTCCGTGCAGGTGCGGGCGATTCCATTCGTTGGATCGAATTGCGATTTCTACAGGGTGCCATTTGACACAATCGCATCGGCTGACAAAAACATGTGGATGTGTCTGTTTTGGAGGGTATGATGGGTACCCCTTTTGTGTGATTTCAAATGGACACCAACAGAGAAACAACTTGTTGCATGTTGTTTGGAGGGGGAGAACCCTACAAAAAGACATCCATGTGGTCGAGGAAAGGTGCGACAGCTGGTTACATCAGAGCCCAGAAGCTGGGCCTGGTGCATCTCTGAAGGGCACTGAATGGATCTTGGGAGCTTTGGGCCGTGGTCGGTTTTGGGTTGACACTCCGCGGCGGAAATTTCGCCTTGATGGAAGGTATATCCTGACATGATGCACCAGTGGCCATCGAGGTTGCCCAAACGACACCTGGGCGCTGGACCCGTTTGGATTTCTTGGGACCCCTGGAAGCTCCTGGGGAAGCAAAGAGGATCCTTGGTTGGGAGCCGGTACCACTGAACAACCCGGGTGCACTCCAACAAACATTCAGTGCAATTTACGGGTACCTCCGGGTACCCTTGTCCATTTTGTTAGTGAGTTAGTATGAGCTTGTCCCCCTCTGAAAAAGCATGCCAACCCGAAAAAGAGACTTTGCTCCCGGCTCACTGGGTAACTATAGGCTCCCCTTGTTTAATGTTGACCCCGGATGAATAAACCGCTGTTTATTCATATGGGTGTGTTCCCCTCCAAAAGTGATAAATCCCCACTAAACCCAGGGACACCCCCATATAAATACAAAGGGGTTTATTCATCCGGGGTCAACATGAGTGTATCTTTTTTTACCAGGCCCTTCCTGAAGCACGCCCGGAGGCTTCAAGCCTCACCACCCGGCGGCTGCAGTCCCTGGTGCTGGAGGATTGGCCGTGGAGCGCTCGGCTTGTTTTGAGTCTGGTTTTGGGGGGCTCGGTTGCGAGGAACCAATCTTGGGGCAAGTCTAAGACGTAGGGTCTTTACACAAGAAATTCGACATGTTGATTTTAGGCCCTAGGCATCTCGCTGCTGGGAAGCCACTGGACTTTCCAGCAAATGATTCATAGCGTTCTCCATGGCAGACAAGAACCGTTCTCTGACGGAGTACGCCAGCGAGGGGCCGTGAGTCCCGGCTTCAAGGGCGAAATGGGCGAAGCGAAGGGCGGACGAAGCCGGAAGGCGGAGCAAGTTCGCCTGGCCGACGCGGACATGAAGGCAATCGCACAAGGCGCCCTTTTGCGCGAGTGGTCAAGGACATTGCTTCGAGATTTTGGCAGGGAGACGCGAGACAACCATGGAGTTTTCAAAGTGATCTTGTTGCTGTGGGGTTGGGGCACGGTGGGGTGGGAGTAGTGGAGGACCTCTTCAACACGTTGGTCCCTTATTTCCCAACCATTCTTAGTCATGGCCCCGATGGGTGAACACTTGTTTCCAGGCCTTCTGGCAAGTGTGAAGCCCATGTTGTTGAGCACCACACTAGGGAAATTATTTGGCATGGGGCAGTCATTTGGGTTTACCTCTGGGTCTTTCCTATGAGGGAAATAAAGGGGCTCCCTTCAAGAAAGCTTGTGTACTCGACAGGGGGTCAAAAGGGTGTATTGAAGATTAACATGTCCCCCCCCCCTCGTCTGTGAACAGGAGGTTCCTTCAAACACGGGCACGAATGAGCTTCCATGTTACCAGACGGGGGAGTAGTCCTCTCTTCATCGCTATGGAACTTGCTATTTCCCACTTTTACGAGAGGTGCAACGCGAGAGAAAGCATGTGCAGGTATGGCTTTTGGTTGTAAAAATGAAGGTTACATACCACATATGTGGGGCACATGCTGCCTAATCGGATCATAGAGGCATATTGGTGTCTGTGTTGTGTCAATCAGGGGGATCCAAAAAGAGTATGTCCCTTGTGTTTACCCCGGCAAAACAAGGTGAGAAGGGCACCACCCAAATCAAAACCCGGCCGTTCGCCTCCAAACTTGCCGAAGGCTAAGCCATTTGAGACGCGACCCGAGGTCTGGTGCCACCCATGTGGATCCCATGACAGAGCTGGACTTCACCGTCACCTTTCCCACAGGTGAAGAGAGGCGGAGGGGATGCATTTGTTTTTTTGTGTGTGTGTGTTCGATGTTTAAGGTTTTTTGTGTTTTTTTGTTGAGCGTGTTTTCAAGGGAAGCATTCCAAACTTCCAGTTGGGACAATTTGTTTTTTGCCCAGTTGGCACTGTCGTTATGTGCTCCTGAGTGTGTGTGTGTGAATGTGTAAACATATGGCCGACAAGGGGCTACCGTTTTCCAGTTGATCCCTTCCGTACATTCCGGGTGTCCGGGCACAAGACAAAGCCGTCAACATGTCAACGTTCCACACAATATTATGTTGTTGGAGAGCCTGCAGAAGTCGGGGTCCAGAGCGGGACGGCGTTCAGGTGACACTCACATTTATGGATGCAGGCAAGCACCACTGGGGGCAGTCTTACTTCAGGGGCACACCCTCAGGGGTACACAACATTGTCTGACATTTGCCCTTTCGACATTTGGCCCGGCGTCAAGTCATTTGGCGAACGCGAACACATGTTTTTCTGCGAGGGGGGGCGGAGCAGCAGCGTGCCATTCTTGAGGGCATCGTCTTGGAGTTGTTGCAGCGGGAAGCCACATGGACCCCTCCTGCGCGGGTTTTTGCCATGAGACAACATGGGACTTCGCTTTGCAGGATGTCGACGAGCTCATGCCAAGAGTCGCACATCTGCTACTGCAGCCCCAAGATCTGCACCAACCCAACAGGACGGATCTCTTTCCAGTGGCAGAGGTTGAGTTGGGATGGCCGAAGTGCTTAGTCGGTGGCTCCATTGCGGGGGCCTCCTTCGTCAAGCAGAAAAGGCTCGAGGGCTTGCTTGTTGTCCCCATGGCCTTTGGGCAAACTGCAAAACCAACGGCGGTCACCAGCCTCCTAGGCATGCTCTTGCAGCGAACAATACATACAGCGGGCCCAAAGAAAGGCAAGTCTGCCTGGGGAAATGAGAATATGAGTGCGTCCCAGGTTTGGGGGGTCTAGCCTTGTGCTTTTCCAAGTGCTTCGTGACTGAAGGGGGGCCCCTGATAAGACTGGAGAGGTCGGTGGGAGAAATCGCTGCATTTGTTTCAAATTGAGCTTTGCTAATTCAGCATTGGGCCCCCCCGAAAAGCATGCTTTATCATTGATTTGTCAGCTGGGGGAACGATGATTTCATGGCCATGTGCTTGCCTTGTATGAGTCGTTTGGTAAAACAACAAAGCCAATCGGCCCGTTGGAGGGCATGCCGTACAGTAGCCAAATCATAAATGTGGCTTCTGCATTCGAGTGATTTTTTTTTTTTCGGGTCGGCACATCGAGCCGCGTTTTTGGTGAAGGGTGGTCATTGCACATGCTGACTGCTTCCGCGGAGTTTTCAGGACATCCGGAAAGCCCCTGCCTCTTAGCCTTTTCCATCGCTTTCCCCAGGCTTCTGGCCTTCTGGCAAGGCTCTCATAAGAGGTGGGGTACCCGCCCTGACAAGTAACACGAGAAGAGTTTGTGGTTGAGTTGTCTGGTTTGGGGTTTATGTTTGTTTAGAAAACATGTGGCTGGTTTTCGCGCCTTCATTTTGGGCAATCGACCTCATACACTCAACCCCTGCCTTTGAGCACAAATCCAGTGACCGCTGGGCTCGGCGTTGCCCTTTGCACGGCAAAGCAAAAACAGGGGTTCAATCGACCAAACGATGACCCGCCAGCAACAGCAAATAGCGGCTCGGCTCGATGTGTTCAAGGGTGAGAAACCAATCCTTCCTTTTGTTCTTCTTTTTGAAGAGGACAACCCTGACACATTTTCCCTAAACATGCCTGTCACAGAATGAGCCTTCCCCTGGAAAACAAACAAGAGCTTTCAGCTTCCGCTCAAACAACTGATCTTGCCCAGGTGTTCTGAAAGTCTCTTCAAGTTTGGTCGCCTACCAAATGACAAATGAGGTGTCCAAGCCAAATAAATAGCTCGATTTGTTTTCCACCGAACAGGGCACCCTGAGGATATGAGCAGCTGGGAAGTGAGCTGAGCCTACCGGCACTGCCTGGGCCTCGGCGATAAACCATGTGCATGGCGCTGGCATGTGCCCCAAGCAATGCTTGGACATATGCCTGGTAAACTCACACCCTAAAGATGTTCACAAGGTTCGCACCTCAGCCTTGGCATGTTGCTTATTTGATTGATTTGCTGCTTGTAGTTCTTGACTTGGATCACTTCCCTGCATACATCCTGACCTTTCCCACTGACCTGTCCCACTGAAGACAGACATGCCTAGGGGATTGCCAACTAAACAGGTGCCTTTGTGGGGGTGTTTGTAAGCGGCACCAAAGCAACATCCCCCAATTTCGGAAATTCACCTAGCAGCCTCAGTAATCAGCAAGGAGAGGGTTTTGGTTCTGAAGGTAAAGGGTTTTTGGTTCTGAAGTGCTTCACTTGCTGCTTATTCAGCTGGAATCCACATGGTTGCTTCTGCGCGACTTGGGAAAAGGGCATCCGTGGGCCCCCATGCGATGCCTCCTTGGAAGGCAGACCGTGTCCAAGTGTGACGCATTTGGAGACTATGGTCAGCCACCGAAGTGTTTAAGATATGGCTACGTCTTGCAAAGGCAAATTTGTCCGGGACAGGCATCATGTCATGTCCTGCCTTGTTTTTATGACTGTCAAAACTAGGGGGCTTTTTTATGGTGCTTCCCGCCCCTCTCCCAGTGGGGGAGCCTTATCCCCAAGTGCAGCTTGTTTGCGAGGATGATTGCAAATGACAGGAGTGTTTGCAAAGACTACATTGCTACAACTTGGGTGCAGCACGCGAATCCCGAGACCCTAAGTAGTGAGTTGTATTGTTGCGAGGGGGAGGCACTGTGTGGGGGGGGGGGTGGCTGGGTCACGTTTTCCCCAGTTGGAGTGGTACCAGGAAAAGTCGGAAGCCTGAGGAGTGATGGCACGGCGGTCGACTCAGCACTCAGCCAGCCAAGCTGGGCAGCCCAGGCATGCGATGGGTTCTACTGGGGTGCGAGTTGAAGGCGCACCCAGTTGCTGCCCTCTAGATCTCGTTGTTCCCACCATCCAGTGAAGTCCAAAAATGAAATTTCTGTTTCTACCAGGGTCGCCGAGCAACTGGGGAGCGGGCTGGGCACCACCGAGGGATGACCAATGAAAGTCTATACCCATTGTATGTCTTAATCTCACTTCCTGAGTTCATGAACTTTAAACTTTTTGGGAAGACCATTTTAGTTGTAAATATAAAGTTTGAACTTTTTTTGGGCCATCCACTCAGCAAGTGAGCAATTCCTCCTAGAGCAAAATACAGTTGCTGCTTTATTCCTGGCCCGGATTTGCACCAGCCCGGCCGCAGAACGCTGAGCTGCACCCTTCGTCCCACCAGTTCACATGCAAGTGCCATCTTGTGACAGCAAGGGAATCCCCTTTACGAGGATAAAAGTAGTCATGGGAATCTCACTGGGGAATCTGCAGAGTTCCCGTTAAGATGATAAAGCAGTTTTTTTTTGGTTTGGGCCCTTATGAAAGCACACTGCTCCCAGTTTCTGACTTTGACCCTTTTCCGTCACCCCAGAAAGAAACAAATAAATTGCCCGAAGGCAGAAAGCACCTCAGCTTCACGGCTGCTTTTCCCAGGTTCAGACGTGGTGGTGCTCTTTGGCATAGAGCAACACGTCGGGCACTCGGCCTGTGCTTGTGGCAACGCTGGCACCCCGGAAGACGCGACTGCTGGACGTATGTGGGCGATACGGGGTGCTCCTCCACTTTACTTGTTTGATCTTGTTTGGGCTGTGAGGAAGGTGTTCTTTCGCGTTTGGGAGTTTGTGTGGCGAAGCATGGAATTCGGAATGAGTTTTGGGCCGGAAAGTTAGTGGAAACCGCTAGCAGAAAATCATTGTGAATGAATACCCCCCAATTCAAACTTTTACCATTGAGCACTTGAATTCTGAAACGTTCTGGGACATTGTTGTTGTTTTGGCTGGCCCGGACACACACTCGGTCTCCCAGTAGAGACCTTTTGCCCTTTTTTGGGGGGAGGGTTCCCTACTAAAATAGACTACAGAAAAGAGGGTACCCTTAGTCTAACCTCCCTACTGGAGGACCTAGCACAAACAAATATGCTCCCCATGTATTTGGGGTGCCCATGCGGCCCTTTGCTTTTGTCGTTGCCATGAGACGTTTCATGGGGCGAAGTCATCCCCCGAGAAGTCATCTCAAGCCGGCTGCTAGCTCCCTTGATCCTTGGCCGCATCAACCTTGACAGATCTCGAAGCGAACACAGCCTATCCTCGGAGCCTCATGAAGGCCCCCCAAAGGTGGAAACTTGATAAGAGACAGTAAGGGAGTTCCTTCCTTACTTCCATTTACTTCAGAATATGTTTAGTTCCCCCTGGTTTTCATGGGAATCTATCCCTATTGGACCTTCTCTTTTTTTTCCAGGGGGCGAAGAAGCAAATGGAAGCTGAGAGTCGAATGGGCGGAGTGAACTTTGGTTTCGCCAGGGCATGGGGCTCTTGGACAAGACCGTGGCTGGCGCCTTCGACGCATCCTTCGACCCAGCGAGGGTGCCCAGGACTTCATGGCGGCACTGGTCGCAATGCGCTGTTTTTTGTTTGTTTTTTAAAGCTTGTTTGAGGTTGGGTGATGTTGCTTGTCGTTTAAAGCTTGTTTGTGGTTGGGTGATTCACCGCTTGTCGTGGTTTGCGGTTGAAAAGGGGGGTTATTTTGGTATGTGCTTTCAACATGGAACTCCAGAGCAGGCTGCCAAAGGGATTGGGAGTGCCATGTTTGCCTGCAGGGGAGCGATGGTAGTTCTGACGCTCAGGCTGTGCTTGCCATATTAGTCCAAAAGAACAGAAGTCTCAGAAGAATGTATGATTCACACCTGAAGGGCTTGATGCAAAGGGAGGCTGAATGGCTTGGCATTTGGGTCATGCGGGTTTGGCATCCATTGGCAAATGCAGAAGGTGCACATCCCACGGTCACTGGAGCTTTCTGGGCTCCAAATAAGTGTGGCAGAGCTGCAGAAAGGGAGATGGCCCGCTGTGTCTACGCTCCTTTCAATTGAACACCTGTACGTGGACCCAGTTCAGTGGCATTATTATCCTTCTTGTTTAGCGCGGTTCCCACAAGTAAAGCCGTTTCAGCTCCGCGGGTCACAGACACTTGCATGCGCAAAGTGATGTCCAATTGGCGGCCTGCTGTCATGTGAAAGGTCAGGGTTCCATGCCAGTGAGTGAAAATGGTTATTGATTGCTCCCCCCCAGTTAGGCTGGTTGGGCTTCCCTTGGAAGCCTTCATTGTTGGGTTGCGATCATTTCTTTGAAGCGCCCCTGCAGGATCATTGCCCCGCCAAAAGAGCGAGCCTTTGGAATCGCGGGCCTTTTTTTGCACATTTCTGACCCCACGTGTCTAAAAAAAGCCCCCAATACTCACCTCTCCGGGTGACGGAACCTCGCAAACCCACAAAGGCTTGACTGCTATTGGGTTGGATCTTTGGACTTTAACTTTTTGGGAAATCAAGATGGGTTTTCCACTAAACCCCCAAAAAGGTGAAACACTTTTTGCAGGGGGGGGCCAAGAAGGACGGGGAGACACTCTACTCAACCCCGCCCCACCCCCCACCCCACCACCCCCCCACCACCCCACCCCACGCCCACCCCACCCACCCCCCACCCCACTTCCCACCCCACCCCCCACCCCACCCCACCCCACCCTACCCCCCACCCCACCTCACCCCCCACCCCCTTGCTGGAGTTTAAGCGAGAATGGGGGAATACAAGGGTTTAGCAAAATGGTACTCTCAATCTCTCTGTTTTTTCTTCTTTTTTTCTCTCTCTCTCTCTCTCTCTGTCTCTTTTGTCAACTCACTGCCATTCAAACCCCACGAACCGTTCCCTGGAAAACTTCCCGGAGCCGCGCGGAGGCCAGCCCCTGGTCCCAGCGCGCCATGCTGCGGGTGTGCGACGAGCTGCCGGGCGCCCATGGGCACCCAGGATGACCCGGCCGGCAGCTCGTCGCCCCACGGGCGGCTCCCAGAAATGGCGAACGTCTGGGTCCCCCCAGTGCCCTTGCACCGTTTCTTGTTTTGGCCCTACTAAGATAGACAGAAACAAGTTGGTACCCTTATTCTAACCCCAAACTACTGGAGGACCTAGACATTCTTGTCTGAGCATTTCCCGGACCATTTTTGTTCCTCAGCTGAAAGCTACGGGGTCTTTGCCCGGACAAGCTCCTTGGAGTGGCCCGGAGAGGCCCGGAGGTTCCGAGGATTCCGGTTGCGGGGCTGGAGGCTTCCGGGATCCGGGGCGGTGCAACGAGATTTGGGATGGGTGGGTGGAATGGAGTTGCTGCACACGGTTTGGAAGGGTTTCAGAGGTGCCGCTCGGGCTAGGATTCTGGAAGGGTCAAGTAACTTGGTGTGCGACCGAATGCTCATGATCAAGGTTCAAGTGACTTGGTGTGCGACCGAATGCTCATGATCAAGGTTTCTTTTGGGGGGCCAAGTTGGTGAACTCTTTTCAAGGCTGCTTGCCTGGGTTGAACCCTTGCAAACCATTCCCGGCTTGTGTTGCTCTCGCCTCTCTCCGATCGGACACTGGCTCAAATATGTGCTAACCCAGATGTAAAACTTCTCAAAGCTTGGCATGTGAAGTGAAGGCTTGGCATGTAAAGTGTGGGTGTCCCTTTGGCTAAGCATTGACAATAATTACATAACAATGATTGTACTTTTGTTTTGTTTGGTATGTCAATCATGTACTAGTGCCATCTATCCTTGCAAAATGAAGCTTGGGCATAAACTCATGTTGATGATAATCCCTGCCCCTTTGTAATAAATAGACCCTATTAATAAGTGCGATTTTTCCAGACTGGCCAAAACAGCCGGGTCCCCAATACTACTTTTAGAATAGCCTAATTCAAAACCAAGACTAAACTGTCCGATGTCTCCGCCCAGACCAGCCCCAGCCTTACACCAACCCAATACAAAATGATAACGCATACTTGCCTTTTACTAATTTACAACATTCATTTCTCGAATTGCAATTCTAAGTTTAAACTGCGCCCTTTACTTTTGAACCGCCAAAAATAAGCCTTGCACGAGTTTATTTAAATTCGTTACTCGGAAATGCGGAAACTAACTGGGAACGCGTTAAAACCACGCGGTGGGCCCGACCTTATCGCCAAGGCCAGCAAGTCTCAACGTCATTGGCTCTCAGTGCTGGGTCCGAGACTTCCGCCGGGGGCCCTTATCTCACGTCGGCTTTGGGTTTTCCAAAGCTGTTTGTTTGGGGTAGTGGAGACCTCTCAAGTGTGAGTTTCCTTACTTACCCAAAGAGAATCAACCTTTGCACCGCTCGGTGTTCTGTTTTGTGTCGGCCTCAGAGGCTTGACCTGCTATCCGCGGGTTCTTTGTGCATGGGGCTGGTAAGCTGTTGTTCCAATCGTCGTAATCGTCAGGCCAATTTGCAGGCAAGCGAAGGGCGACAAAGTTCTGCCAGCGTCAGCTTGCTTGCTTGCTTGCTTGCTTGCTTGCTTGCTTGCTTGCTTGCTTGCTTGCTTGCTTGCTTGCTTGCTTGCTTGCTTGCTTGCTTGCTTGCTTGCTTGCTTGCTTGCTTGCTTGCTTGCTTGCTTGCTTGCTTGCTTGCTTGCTTGCTTGCTTGCTTGCTTGCTTGCTTGCTTGCTTGCTTGCTTGCTTGCTTGCTTGCTTGCTTGCTTGCTTGCTTGCTTGCTTGCTTGCTTGCTTGCTTGCTTGCTTGCTTGCTTGTTGCCTGTTTGTTTGGTGTGTTTATTTTTTGGGCTGGCTGGCTGGTTTGTTTGTTTGTTTGTTTGTTTGCTTGTTTGCTTGTTTGTTGGCTTGTTTGTTCG
Organism: Effrenium voratum; assembly: GCA_963377175.1. Taxonomy (NCBI): domain Eukaryota; class Dinophyceae; order Suessiales; family Symbiodiniaceae; genus Effrenium; species Effrenium voratum. The sequence goes on along the minus strand of CAUJNA010000125.1, from coordinate 1,060,367 downwards.
TTGGTTTGTTTGTTTGTTGGTTTGTTGGTGTGCTTGTTTGCTTGTTTGTTGGCTTGTTTGTTCGTTTGTTTGTTTGTTGGTTTGTTGGTGTGCTTGCTTGTTTGATTGTTTGTTTATATATTTGTTCGTTAGGTTGTTTGACTCTGTGTTTTTGGTTGGTTGCGCTTGAATTGGCTTGTTTGGTTCATTGATTGGTTGGTTGTGTTTGGTTTTGATTGGTTGCGTTTAATTTTGTTTGCTTGGTTGATTGATTGGTTGGTTTGTGGTGTTTGGTTTGGTTTGGTGGTGGGCTGTTTTGTCGGTCTGTTTGGTTGTTTGGTCAATTGGCGTGCGGGTTGTTTGGTTTGTTTGATTGTCTATGTCACTGCCTGCTTCTTTGTTGAATTCTAGCTTGTTTAGTGTTTTTAATTGTTTGTTTGATCGGTGTTTTTTGTTTTGTGACTGGTGTGTTTCCGAGCTTGGACAATGGTGTTTTGTACGTACATTTGGTAAGGTAGTCAGTCGGTTGGTGTGTTATGATTGTTTTGCCAGTGTATGTTGTGTTTGTTCACTGGCGTGGTTTGGTGGTTCTGTTTTGTCTGTTGTGTGTGGGTGTCTTATGTAATTTAGCTATGCTAAATGTATGTGTTCTGTGGATTGCCACGCTTTAACCACTTCGCCGACCACAGCGCTGTGCAGCTGTCGTTGTCGCTGCAACCGGGAGGATGTGCTCTTTTTGTCATCGTGTTGATCCCTTCCTTGTAAGCTTAAGCACCTGGACTGTAGACTTTTTGGGAGGATCTTTTTGACAGCGGTATATTAATTTAAAAGTTTCAACTTTGTTGGGCGATCCGCGGAGAAAGTGTGACGTCTACCGTCATAGACTTCCCCATTCTTGCTCTGGTGGGAGTTTCCAGCATGTCGGAGGCGCTTGGCTCATTTCCCGAAACCAGAAGTTCCCAGTGGAGCGCTGGGGCCCGAGCGATTGGATCGCGACCGCCCCCTCTCCCCCAAGAAGGAATCCAAGATGCATACCATGGAGGAGCCCCCTGGTGGGCAAGTCCTCTTTGGGCTTCAAGAATTGTAGGGGCAAGTGGGGTTACTTGCTTGTTGTGGAGGTATAGGGCTCAGCCGGGCGCAGGCATCAAGGTCCTCAAGTCATCTCAGGTCCCTGAGTTGCGTGTTGAGAGTTGTTGCGCGGTTGACTGATATGCAAATGTCAGCGTGCATGTTTTGCTTTCTGCTTGCATGTCACCTTTGCAAACATGGAGCTTGGCCCAGCATGTGTTGTTTGCGTTATGTCTGAGATGCATGAGGTGGGCGGCACGGCTATGCCCTTTCAGTGCGTTCCCAGGTCTCGAACATGTTGCTGCCAAGGCTTTTTGGACTTTCACCAGACTCTGAAGGAGTTCTTGGTGAGCTATCCGTCTGCCGCCTCTGCTTGCGCCTGAGATGCTTGGCAAGTTCGGGTGGTTCTCACAACTTGGGGCTTCAATGTGGGCACACGCACGCATGCACACAGACACACACACACACACCCACCCACGCACGCACGCACGCACGCACGACGCACGCACGCACGCACGCACGCACACACACACACACACACACACACACACACACACACACACACACACACACACACACACACACACACACACACACACACTCACACACACTCACTCACACTCACTCACACACACATGCACACAGATATGGACGCACACAGAGAGACACGCAAGCACACGTTAACAAACAGAGACACGCGCAGACAGAGACACACAGCGACACACACACACACAAACTCGCACAGAGACACACACTAAGATACATTCTGGGTACTGGGACATAGAGAGAAACACGAAGTCACACAGACACAGAGAAGCACAGAAACGCAAAGACACAACCAGACGGACACCTTCACAAACAGCGAGACATGGAAACACACAGGGACGGATACACACAGGGATGGACACACACGCACATACACACAGAGTCACACCACACGCAAAATTAATACAGACGGGCAGATGCACGTAGACATGCAGAATGCATAGACTGCACAGAAAAAAAAACAACAGCACAAGAACAAATCACACCCACACACACACACAACCGCACACAAGCACACATATGGGGAAGAGAGGAAACTTAGAGAATCCTGACGACGGGCTTAGTGTCGTCGGAGCAAAGTTTGCAACAATGGGCCCTTAACGCAAACGGCACCAAGCTGTTCAAATGGGACGGCAAGCTCGGCTTAATGCGTGAAAAGCAGGTACGTTTTCAGCGGCTCAGGGCATCTTCGTTGGCCGCAGGCCCCCCGGCCGGACTCTGGCCCCCTGTGTGACAGCACAAAACAGCAGGCATGCTCGTGACAGCATGTTCTCGCAAAACAGCAAACAAGCCAAGCAAGCCAAACCAACCAAACCAACCAAACAAACAATCAAACAGTCAAACAGTACAGCAAACCAACAAGCAAACAAACAATCAATCGATCGATCAATCAATCAATCAATCAATCAATCAATCGATCAATCGATCAATCAATCAATCAATCAATCAATCAATCAATCAATCAATCAATCACGCAAACGCACAAACACACAGGCGCGCACACACAGACACACACACACAGCCACACACACACACACCAACACACGCACACACACACACACACACACACACACACACACACACACACACACACACACTCGAACACACGAACACGCTAGCACACCAACACACTAACACATCATCACACTTATACACCACAACACTTACACACCATCAAACAGCACATTAACACATTAACACATCAACAAATTAGCACACTAACATCAAAACTAACATTAACATACACATGAACGCACGCACACATGCACTCGCACGCCCGCATGCTTGCACGCATGCAGGCACGAACGGACGCGCTTACAGACACGCATGCAGACACGCAGGCATGCTTGCACAGACGCCAAATTTTCAGACGGACGGGCTGACACTATAGAAAGGCAGATGCAGACGCCAACAAACAGACATTGTATCGCAGGCACGCACGCGCACATGCGTTGCGTGTAGTAATTTGTGCCGATCGGTTTGGATCGGGCCCAGGCTATGTGGTTCAACGAGGGCAACAACCTGACAGCCACGATGCTGATGTTCCAGGTGCACGGGGCCGCAGGGTGCCACCATGCCCAAGACTTTTGGGAGTCCTTGTTTGTTTTTTGGTTTGGAACCATTATCGCTGTTAAGGTTTCCCCATAGGTTACTAGGCATCACTTGTTGCGCGCAACCTTGTGAATCATACTGTGGGTTGGACGAGGTACGAGTTACTTGGAACTGGGGGCTTGGGCCCCCTCTCTGAAGGTACTTGTGATTGCAGACTGCTTTGAGCTTGGGCTGCGGCTATCGCAAGTAGTCACCTTTCGTCAGGCACGCTTGTCTGAGAGTCCTGAACGGGCGTGTTATCCCACATTCTGAGGCACAACCAATCATGTGCCCCGCAAGCCCCTCCCCTTCAGTGGGGCGAAATTCTCCGAAAGCGGCTTGACCCGGTCCGGAATATAAGGTCTATTTGTCGCCTCCACTGGCCGACAGAAGGACGAGCCATTTACATTTTACCCAGCGTACAGTACTATCGCGAGCATGAGGCATGAACTAGGCTGGCAGCTGAACACATCCAATCTACGGACCTGACGATTCCTTCATTCCAACTCAAGCCAACACGTTGGACGTCGTGGCCACACGGAAGATGTGAGCATCCTCCTTGTTATCGGCACGCGTTGGCCCCTGCCAAATGAGCTTTGTCAAAGGTTGCTAAGGAGGCCACGGAATGGCGATGGTGTCCTTCTGGTAGCCCATTTTAAGGCAACCAAAAGGGGTTGTGAAAAAAGAGACGCCCCAACATATTCGACTCTGTTTGAGAACATCCAGCGCAGGTTCCGATCGTTTTGTTTCAGTGGTGCACCCCGTGAGCATCTCGGTCACCACATTGACATAAACCCAAGAAGCCCAGGTCAGGTGGAATCCCCGACAGCAACCCGTGGGACCCTTCCGGAACACTCGTTCCACCCCTCCAGAACTCTGCCCAGCAACCCTATCGAGCAGCAGTTCCGTAGAACCCCCTGAAAGCCTTCCGAATTTTCCGGAATCTTGCGAACCTTCCGCAACCCTATCCAGCAACCGCATGGAACCCCCCTCCTCCAGTCCGTCCGGAAGCCGCTAGAACCCTCCGGCTATGGCTCCATGACATCCCCACATCCGTCCCAAGTTCCGGAACCGTCCAGAACCCCGGCGACCGCTTCATGGAATCCCAAGCCAAGGAGCCCCGGAAACCTTCCTGAACCCAGCCTCAGAGCTGACATAGCCGTTTTACGAGGATCCCCTTATTCAGAGACAAACCCAAGTAACTTAAGTAGCGTTTTAGAGTCAAACATGTTTACACCATGCGGCCAAACAATCTGAAATGCAGAATGCTTGTTGCAGTGTCAAGTAAGGACCCCGTAGCAAGGGGCAAAAGGCACGCCTAAGGGGCTGCGCTCGAGGTGTCCCCGGCAGATGGCGCAGAAGCCACGCTGGCTGCACGCCAGGAGTGGATGAGCTATGTGCCTTGGCGCGAGTGTTGGGCACAGGACGCGGGTCCAACTCTGGTGTTCTTGTTGGTGCTCCATTTTGTTCCACGTCGTTTTCTCTCTCAATTTGTTGTTGTTTTTTTTGTTTTTTTTTGCGGGGGGGGGGAGGTTTTGAAGTGCGATTGACATAACAGTAATGCTCAGAGGCGAGATTATTTTCAGTCACCCTGCGGGAGCGGCTGTTAGGGGATCCTGCCGGCAGGTCCCTGACAACTTTCCCTGGAGCTACGGCCAACCGCGACCGTACGAGCGGTGTGTGTGTGTGTGTGTGCGTGTGTGTCCGTTGAGATGTTCTTTTTCTGCATGGTTTTAAGAGCCGCCCCTACTTTGACAGAACCCAATACTGTGGATGGGCGACATCCTGCATCACCTAAACAACCCTGAGGTGATGCTTCCCCTGCAAATACCAACAAACGACGGTTTGCTATGGTTTCAAAGTGGTGCGAACGGATTTCGTCCACCCACAGCATCTTGACTGCTGTTGGGTGGTTCTTTAGACTTTAACTTTTTGGGCGATCAAGGCATGTCCCACTAAACCCCCCAAAAAGTTTTTTTTTGTTTTTTGCAGGGGGGTCAACAGCAACCAAGGTATCACATCTAAAAGCGGAGACCTTTTTGGCTGACCGACCCCTTTCAGGTGGATCGCTTGAACGCGGACGCCGCGTCCACTGCCAGCGGAGCTTGGGCACCATCCCCAGCCCGGGGAGGAGGGCAGTGGTCTCCAAGAACTTGGGTCGGTTTTTTGAGAGGCTCGGTATCCTTTCCATCTCTACTCTTGGTATGGTTGCGAAAAACTGTGTTTTTTGCCGACCCCCAGTAAAAATGAACAGAACCAAAAAACTAAAAAACCAAAAACATGCCAAGAACAGTGAAGTCTTTAAGAATTTCTTTGGGGGTTCAGGGGAAATTACCAGGAAACCAACTATTTGGGGGTCATTTTGCGACGTCCACTTAGTGTTTTGTTTAATGATTGAAACAGCAGAACATATGGCGACCCGAATCCCTGAGTCAGCATGGGTCGCATGAAGTGCTCTACATCTCCAAGATACATTCCCCCGCGCGGTTCGAGTTGCTGGACTCAGGGTGGAACTGGATTGCATCGTTCCGTTATTTGGGTCAAGTGGGTGATGAGTATATAAACCAAATTAGGGAACGTGTGCCATTTACTTGTACGCAACCGGACTGTCGCGAAGATCATTCTACTGGTGGGTTTGAACTATTTTTGCCACTGCAAAAAAGGCATTTGGCATTGCAAGCGCAGAACGGCTCATTTGTGGAGGACCCTTACCCCATTTTGACAGCCGTTGGGCAGCACTTTAGTACGACCCCTTTTTAGAGCTCCATGTTAATTGTTCAGATCTGTATCCAGGACTTTCCAGGATGGTGTACGGCATTCTCCCTCATGCGGGCCAGTCACCTCTGTTGGCTCCACCGGTGATTCCGCATCGCATGGCTCAGGGAGTCGCTCGCAGACTCCTGCACTTGGACTCAGTGAAGAAGAGCCAATGACGGAGTTGGGCAAAGTCGGGCAATCCTGATAGTTCCTACTTACAGTTGAGTTTTCGGATGTTATATTTGCAGAAGTTTCCACTGGTGTTGGGAGAGCTGAAAAAACAATGCGCCTTCGCAAGTTGCGGCACACACTGTCACAGGGCGGGTTGCTCGAAGAGACTGATGAATCAAGCTGAGAAGCTGATTTCAGCCCGGCTCTGTTCTTTCAACCGCCAAGTTTGGTTCCCGCCATCCTCAGGCAACCCTGTTTCACACTGACGTCGCCTGCCATGTGGGACTGTTGCCGGCAAGCCACGGCTCCGGCGCCGGTGCACCAGCGGCTCTTCCCCATGTATGTGGTCAAGGCCAGGAAGGGAAAGCCCCCCCACGCGAGGAGTCATACACCTCAAGATGAAGAGGAGGTTCAGTTTGAGAGATCCTTTTCGATCACTTTTGGAGGAAACACCCAATCAACCCTATTTGAACGGGTTATTGGGTCAACATGCATTTGGAATGGATCAACTTGCTTGTTCTTCGCCAAGGTTTGCTGCTGTTACGATCCACCGGTCAAGAGCAGAAACCGTTTAACATACTGTATACACATTCTCGCAAACAAAGCACACACACACACACGCACATTTTCGGGTTTATCCTTCAACCCCTACAAACCCTTCTACAGAAGCTCCCTCTTTCCCCTTTCGGGCTGGGTCAACTCGAATCCAACAATAACCGCGCCCTTGCCATGTAGTCTTCTCGCCCTTTGCATTTGCCACAGGAAAAATATATCAGGTATGCCGGCCTTGTGCCCCAGTGGCGAGAGGACACTGCCCCTGGGGTCATGCAGCAAGTATGCTTGAGTACCTAAGGGTGTCAAGACCCTTGTTCAGACAGGGCGCCAGTTCGTTTGATCCTTTGCTGTCCTGGTCGCGCCATGTCCTCCAAATATACGTAGTCTCGGGATGCGCAACATCCTTTTGAGAGGACCCGGGATGAGCAACATCCTACGCCAGGGTCACGGAAGCCCTTTGGGGATCCCCTCTTTCAAACACACCACCCGGGGGGAAGACAGAAGAATACCAAAAGAGGAGTGATGTGGTGCGGTTGGGGAATGATGGCAGTTGCATGATTGCAAGGTGACTGACTTCCTCAGCATGCAGGCCGTGCCGGAGCCACACGATATCTTGAAAGCCAGGGGCTTGCTGCATGAGTGGGTCCCGGGCATGTTCTCGATGCTCGGCCAAAAATGGATGGGAGACTTTAGGCCGAAGCTGATGTGAGTTTGGGACTTGTGGTTCGAAGATCGGGCTTGAATGTGAGGGTCAGCATTTACTCAATTCGTGGCAAACAGCAATTGACCTCATTCCTGTTGCTGTCTTGCCTTCTCGAGTTTCCATCATTTTCAATGACCCATAAACAATGACTAAGGTAGTGCAACAACAATAAATTATCATACATATATGCACGTCAGTAGGCTATGATGCATGATACTTGACGGAATCACCTCCCCCCAATGCCAAGGTTTCTGTGAACTTGAGGTACTCACAACAAAGTTGTTTCGTTTAATCAACTTGGGCTCGTGCTGTTTTGTATGAGCATTATCTGGCCCCGACACAACTAGACATAATTGATTCATTTGACCTGTGGAAATCAAATCCAGCCAAACATCTAATACTAAGAGTTCTGAGACCAATGGTGTATAGACATATGTTGGCAAATCGCCAGAGGCAACCGAGGGACGTACATGGCATATGGAAAACACACTCTACATGTAAGAGATAGGAGCTTCAACAGGGAAAGGCGTTCTGCGAAATTGGAAGCTCTGTTCACGCAATAAGAGAAAAGGTTTTCAATATGCAGAAACCGTTTGTGCTTTCCTACGGTCAAAAAAAACCTTGGATTTCTGCTGCTTGTGAGTCGTTCTTTGCCTGTTTCCAGACCTCCGACATTTGAGCACTGCCGTCCATGCATCTGCGCAAGCACAAATGATTAAAAGGCTTTGTATCGTTTGGATTGAACATTGAACATTCTCAGGACGTTTTCTTTTTGGGTTAAAGGTCGGTGTTTTTTTTGGAGGGGGGAGCGGTGCTGCCTTCCGGCCCCTCATCCCGTCCCAGCCCCGGTTGCAGCAAACGTTCATTATGTTTGGCCCTCGGTTAACTATGAAGTTTTGACACGCTCGAGCGCCGCACAACGGTGTTCTTGCTGCCCGTGGTTGTTTTGAACAGCGTGGGCAACTCAGGATATTTGTATCTCATCAATGGCAGCCTGGCCGCATTTCATGAGTTTGGCAGCGTGCTGCGCGCGGTGCTTGCCTTGTCGGCGCATGCGGTTTGACTCGGCATCACGGGTGCATGCCTAGCCTTACTCGCCTATGTCCAAGCCGTGGCCTTCATGAAGCCGTCAAGTTGTTGTTTGTTGTCTTCGGGTGCTCGGCACCATGCTGTTCAGCCCCACTGCTTTCTTTTTTCTGTCAAGAATTTCCAGGACCGCATACTGTTCCACCATGTTCCACCCGCTAAGCTACCCAGGAAATTGCTGGAAGACCAGTTTGCTCTGAGGGAAGTTCATGGCACTTGGACCTCTTCCCCAAATGGCCATATCAATGGCTCAACAGGCGTGGTTTGCCTTTTCCACTCTTTGCCCCCCTGGTGGTGCAGAAACCATAGGTGTCCTTTTTGGTTGCTTTGCTTAAGACCTAGAAGGCCCTGGTTTAGCTGGTGGTTCACTCATCTACTAGGGCCATCTATTTTCCAAAAAGCACACTGTCGATGGACGAAATGATGCTTGCCCTGTGAATGCCAACAAACAATGGTTTGCTATGGTTTCAAAGTGGTGCGAAGGGATTTCGTCCACCCACAGTATGGCAGAAACCCTTTTTCCAGGGAGGCGGCTCATCTCTCAGCGGAGAAGGCAACTTGGGTAGACCCAGGATACATTTTACATTCCAGTGACTAGGGAAGAAAACAATCGAATCTGAGTGAATTATAACGACCTCACACGACCTCACCTCAAATGGTGGTTTATGTGGGGAATAGCCCCCCAACCACTAAACAAATCAGTTTGGTGAAATATGATAATTCCCCCAGATAGAATCTTCCTTCTACAACTGGGCCTAAGTCTACTCAGTTCTTCAGTGGTCCCCGTTTTGTTCCTTTTGTTTTTTTTGGTGGCTGCCCCACTAAAATGGTCCAAGCCCAAAAAAGGGTTCCCTTTTTTTCCCAGGGTCGCTGAACTGAGTCGAATCCTGGCAGCGAGCCGAGGCTGGGCTCGAGCCATCCGGACCCAGAGGGCGCGCAGGCGGCGATTCTGCGCCAGGCCTTGCAGCGGATGATCCAAGGCAAGCTGCACGTGGAGGAGGACCTGGTCTCCTACCCGCAGACCAGGCGCGAAGAGAACCAAAAAGGAAACCAGGGCTCCCAACAAAAATGATAGATTTTGCAACCATTTGAAACATGGCCTTTTCCACCAAAAGAAAGGGACACCTCCATTTTCAAGGCAAGGTTCAAATATATAATGTAAGGATCCCTGTTGTACGTCCCCTTCTGCTCATTTGGGATACCCTACCCATTCGTTCGTTCGTGTATGAGTTCATGAGTTCATGAGTTCATTTTGTGCACTATTTCATTTTTGAACTCTTGCGTTCTTGCTTTTTTGATGCGCTCATGCATTCATGCATCCATGTACCCATGCACCCATGCATCCATGCATCCATGCATCCATGCATGCATTCCTTCATCCATCAGCCTGGGTCAGGGCATGCACCCTTCCATACCTCCAAGTCCGTCATCTGAAGGTGTTGCAGAGGCCTTTGGGATCCTTGTGGTGGCCCAAGTGCTTTCTGCCGCCCTGTTTGCGCTTTGGCTGGATCAGAGCCATTGAAAACAAAGAGGTTGCAGCCATTATAGCCATTCAGACCATGAATGGTGACTATTGGGGATGGCTTTGTTCGAGATTCCTGGGCCCAGAGTGCTCCTATGTTGGGATTTGCGGGATAGCACTCGAGAAGAGAGAGGGATCAGCGAGCACACGTGAAGTGTCATGACTTTCGGCACGGCTTCCGCTGCGAGCCGGTTCTGGGCAACGGGGCTGTGCGTTCCAGGCGGCTGTCCAGCAAAGAGCGGCAGCAGATCGCCTCTGGCTACCTCTTCTTCGAGCCTCGGCAAGTGCTTCGAGCTTCGAGCTTCTGATCTCCTGGCGGTATCTTCGAAACCGGTTCATGGACATAGCTTCAGAAGTCCAAACTTAGGACCTTGGCATTTTGGTGCTGCCACCTTTCAGGGGTCAGTCCTGTGTGTTGACAACCCATTTTGTCAGAGATGCCATTTTGTCTATGGCAGACTTGCCTTGGTCCTGCCATTTTGACTTCGACTCGAGCGTACAGTGGTTGCCCACCATCTTGGGCTCAAGTTTGCGGGTGCACATTGGCTTAGATCCCCCAAAAGGGGCGGCCACAAAAGGAGATTTCTCTACACAAGGGTGATGTTCCGTTTGTTTCGTGAAAATGCGTGGTTCCAAAGCCAAGGACACGTGGATCGAGTGTCCCTGGATAGGTCAGGGTGTTCTTTTTTGCCTACCTCGAATGAGTTTTTCCGGTTTCCTGTTGCCGCCATGCCAAGCTCGTCAGCCAAAAGGGGCTTCAGCAAAAGCACCACACTGGCAGCCGAGCCAAGGACTGGTTCGCAATCCCTCAGATCACTGCCAGGCTGCCTGGGGTGAATGAGGCCGGGTGCATCAAAGAAATGCTCGCCTCTGGGGATTTACGTTTCACGGGATTTCAAGGGGGGTGAACAGACCTCACCTGGATGAAGCAGCAGAAGACCGAAGTCGTGAGCAAAAACCGGTTCCAGCAGAAAAACAAAAACTGTTCGATACGCCCCGTGTTCCCTTAGTTTTCCCGTTCCGGGCATCGCAGGGATACCTCGAACGCGCCATTTTGAACCTTTTTCGCCGGTCTCCAGGACCTCACCAGGACGCAGGCGGCCAAAGCGGTGCAGAGCATCCCGGGCTACGTGGAGGTGGCAGACCTCTTCCTGGCGCTGGTTCCGGAGCTCCTCGGCCGGGTTCGGGCGGCCGCAAAAATGGGGGCAAAGCGCAGATGCCCTTCTGCTCTGCTGGTGGCATTTAAGCCTTCTGCCGGTGGTATTTAAGCCTTCTGCTGGTGGTATTTAAGCCTTCTGCTTCTGCTGGTGGCATTTAAGCCTTCTGCCGGTGGTATTTAAGCCTTCTGCTGGTGGTATTTAAGCCTTCTGCCGGTGGTATTTAAGCCTTCCGCTGGTGGTATTTTTAAGCCTTCTGCTGGTGGTATTTAAGCCTTCTGCTGGTGGCATTTAAGCCTTCTGCCGGTGGTATTTAAGCCTTCTGCCGGTGGTATTTAAGCCTTCTGCTGGTGGTATTTAAGCCTCCTGCTGGTGGTATTTAAATTAAGCCTTCTGCCGGTGGTATTTAAGCCTTCTGCCGGTGGTATTTAAGCCTTCTGCTGGTGGTATTTAAGCCTTCTGCTGGTGTTATTTAAGCCTTCTGCCGGTGGCATTTAAGCCTTCTGCCGGTTGTATTTAAGCCTTCTGCTGGTGGTATTTAAGCCTTCTGCTGGTGGTATTTAAGCCTTCTGCTGGTGGCATTCAAGCCTTCTGCCGGTGGTATTTAAGCCTTCTGCTGGTGGTATTTAAGCCTTCTGCTGGTGGTATTTAAGCCTTCTGCTGGTGGTATTTAAGCCTTCTGCCGGTGGTATTTAAGCCTTCTGCTGGTGGTATTTAAGCCTTCAGCTGGTGGTATTTAAGCCTTCTGCCGGTGGTATTTAAGCCTTCTGCTGGTGGTATTTAAGCCTTCTGCTGGTGGCATTTAAGCCTTCTGCTGGTGTTATTTAAGCCTTCTGCTGGTGGTATTTAAGCCTTCTGCTGGTGGTATTTAAGCCTTCTGCTGGTGGTATTTAAGCCTTCTGCTGGTGGTATTTAAGCCTTCTGCTGGTGTTATTTAAGCCTTCTGCTGGTCGTATTTAAGCCTTCTGCTGGTGGTGTTTGAGCCTTCTGCTGGTGGTATTCCAGCCTTTTGCTGGTGCTAGCCTTCCACTGGTGGTATTTAAGCCTTCTGCTGGTGGTATTTAAGCCTTCTGCTGGTGGCATTTACGCCTTCCGCTGGTGTTATTTAAGCCTTCTGCTGGTGGTATTTAAGCCTTTCTGCTGGTGGTATTTATGCCTTCTGCTGGTGGCATTTAAGCCTTCTGCTGGTGGTATTTAAGCCTTCTGCTGGTGGTGTTTGAGCCTTCTGCTGGTGGTATTTAAGCCTCCTGCTGGTGGTAGCCTTCCACTGGTGGTATTTAAGCCTTCTGCTGGTGGTATTTAAGCCTTCCGCTGGTGGCATTTAAGCCTTCCGCTGGTGGTATTTAAGACTTCTGCTGGTGGTATTTAAGCCTTCTGCTGGTGGTATTTAAGACTTCTGCTGGTGGTATTTAAGCCTTCTGCTGGTGGTATTTAAGCCTTCTGCTGGTGGTATTTAAGCCTTCTGCTGGTGGTATTTAAGCCTTCTGCTGGTGGTATTTAAGCCTTCTGCTGGTGGCATTTAAGCCTTCTGCTGGTGGTATTTTAGCCTTCTGCCGGTGGTATTTAAGCCTTCTGCTGGTGGCATTTAAGCCTTCTGCTGGTGGTATTTAAGCCTCCTGCTGGTGGTATTTAAGCCTTCTGCTGGTGGTATTTAAACCTTCTGCTGGTGGTATTTAAGCCTTCTGCTGGTGGCATTTAAGCAGCTCCTGCTGGTGGTATCTGCTGGTGGTAAAACAGGTTGTTACTGGTTATTTTGCAAGTTGCACCCGTATCAAACTTCTGCTGGTGGCATTTAAGCCTTGATCCCCCCATAGCCTGGAGATGGTGCTGCTTATCAAAGGGAATCCATCATAAGAAGCTAACCAGTATCAACCTGTGTTTGTTGGCCCTGGTAGTTTGATACTCCTGAATCCAAGGGTCGTGAGAAACCAGGCTTTTCTCTCAAAAGGACCACTCGTCAGTTTTTTTTGTGGGGAGGTTAAACGACTGCTTGTTGAAAATGTTTAAAATGTTTGCCAACCTTTGTCCTACTCCCAAGCCAGCCTTCCAAAATGCCGTCCTTCCAAAATGCCGGGATCAAAGCTTCGGGATCTCACAAATTCCCCTCAAAGGGACCACCGCACCGTGGCCCAAACAAAATATTTTGGGCCATGGCTGCATTTGGATGGGGCTCATTTAGACCTTGTCTGCTTCGTGTTGGGCATTGCGCGCTTGCTTTGCAAAATGCTTCTAATTGAAGACGGGGTTCTTTCGATAGCCAATGCCAACCGAATAAGATGGACATCCATTACACTTTGGCATCCGGCAGCATCAAATCCGACGCCGGCTTGGATTTTTGTCCGCGGCCACACTGCCATAGCTTGAGGCCTGAAATGGAGAGATATCCCCCAGCCCTATTTATTGAAGGGGCCGTATGCCCAGATGTTTCCTGTGTGGGTACTTGGGAGAGATATGAACAACGTGTATGGAGGGAGGGTCTTGGCTGCAGGTTTTCCCCAATCATGGGGCATGAAATGGGGGATGGAATGGATGGGGAGGTTTCAGCAGCATTGCCCCGAAGCTGCACACTGAAGGATTGTGCACACAGAGACGGGGGTGCGCTGCAACTATGCGTCCTGGCTGTCACGGGGCTGGTGCCGCGCAGAAGGGTGGTGCCACTTGTTGTCCAACAAGCTGGACACCAGTGTGATCGTGGTGTACTCTGGTCAGGACGGGCTACGGCATGGCACGGAATGAGGAGAGCACCTGAACCAGATCCAGAGAGCCTGGACATTGACGTCACGTTCTTTTGGCATCTTGCGTTGGCTCCGCTTCTTCTGGTGCGCTAATTGGTTTTGATCGGATTATTTGGGTCCCCGCGAGTGATTGAAAGTGAACCAACGGATTTGTGTTGCATCCATGACGGTTGATGTCTTCTGAATGTCGCACAGAGAAGTCGCTTTCCCGCGGGCAAAGAAGCAGCGGAGAAAATGCAAGTGACATGACTCGACGAATCGCATATGGCAGCCAGTTGGTCATGGCCAACATGAAGAGATCCCCTTGATATTTGGAAGCTAATGGGAGACGAGGCATAGCACATCCACTCCATTGTCAGATGCCTTTAGAGCACATGAGCCCTTGGATTGCTTCACAGGATGCGAGTGAGCCGTGCTCAACACGCAGGCAGCCTTCTGGCTAAGCCAGAGAGCAGTACCATCTCGGGCATGAGGAACCATAGCCTGGGGGTGGGCTTTCTAATTCGCTAAATGTTCGGTCCCCCAGGACACTTGACGTGAGTTAAGTCTGAGCAAGCGATCAGTGCCGCCCTGCGCTGTTCTGATGAGTGCAGGAGTCAGAGTTCATGTTCTCCTTGAACTGGCAGCGGCACAAGATCCTGGAAGGGAACTTTACCGTGGAAGACGACCGTGCGGTGGTGGGCAAACTGGGAGAGGTTGCGCTGGACAGTAAGATCGAACATTTGCGGAGGAGCGCTTACCGCAACAGATGAAAGTTATTTTCAAGAAGGGAAGGGAGTCGAGAAAACTGGCAAGGTTTCGTTATAGGGTTCCTTTACCAAGTCAGGGGATGGTGGTGTGTCAGTGTCCTTTTTCACGACCAAGTGGGTGGAGATTGTTTCTGGTGTTTGTTGTGTGCGTGTGTACTATGAGGGACTGAACCATAAATTGCTAAAGTTTGGCTCCAACGATCATGGTTGAGTTTGGCTTCAACGTGCCCGACAAGCCGATTCTGATTATTTGATATTATTTGGACCCTAATACGTTGTTTGTTTGTTTGTCCAGTGTTTGCCCACCCCTCAGAACTTCCACTGAAAAGCGCTTCCTGCTTGGGCCACAGGTTCCGCCTAATTGGCCCCACCTAATTGGCCCTTCTGGGGCCCGAAGAAACTCACTTCGTGCTGATTAAACCAGGGGCGGGGACTTGAGAAAGGGCCGGGACTTTTGACAACATGTTCAGATGGTACACCTAGGCGCTTTCCTATGTGTTTACTTCCCCCCAGCAAGCCACAAGGGATGGTTGGGTTTTCTACCCAGGTGCTCGCACGCTAGCGCCATAGAATGTGAAGGCTCCAGTAGTGAAGGCGCAATGTGAAGTCATGGCCCCACCCACGTGTTGGCATTCCCGCGGTCAACAGCTCCAACCCAAAACCAGCCTGAACCCCAATCCAGGAGCTGATAGTCACTGGGCTGCATCATTTGAGCCCAATAGCGCTCACCAGGCCTTTGGTGTTCACCAAGCTGATGAAGAGGGAAATTACTCGTATGCAAATTTACTTTGCTCGTAAATTTCGGTTTGGGGGGTGAACTTTGACATGCTCTTCTTGGAGGACCGGGGACGTCACCCTGTACCGCTACTACATAGCTTTCCGCCCCATCTTGCTGGGCCAGGACTGAGATGTGCGCCGGCCAAGCGGCCAAAGGGTGCCCAAAAGGGCCAGGTGCAGGCCACGTTGTTGTTCTTGTGACCCCATAACGGCTGCAGTCCAGACTCGGGACCGCATGCAGTGATGTTTCACAAAGAAGGAGGGGACCGAGGATATTGGGCTGTTTCCCCCGGTTTCCTTTCTACACGAAAAAGGGTACCGCATTGTTTGCCTTTTTTGTGGTTGTGAACGTCACTTTCTGGGACAAGTCAATGTAAATGTCCTTTTGGTAGGGTGATGTTATGAGGGGAATGCAGGGAACCGCAAGGAGAAGCCCGATATGGACCTGGATGAGTTCATCAAATACTTTCACTTTGAAAGCATTGGTGCTGCCATCAATGACGGCCCCATGAACGGCTTGGTGTGCGCAGTGTTCGCCGGCAACGTGCCCATGGTTCGCCTCCTTGCCGAGCACCAAGCAAACGTAAATCATCGCTTGTGCGGCTTGGGCAGCCTTGGGTACTTTGATTCGCAGACGGTGCTCATGGCAGCAGCCAAGTCCGAGCAAATGCCAGAGATGCTCTCGACACTGATTGAGCTCAACGCGGACGTGACGGCAACCACGCGGGTTGGAATCAACTGCGCTTACCTGGCCAGATCTCCGGGGCATGTCCGAGTGCTTTGCGAGGCGAAGGCGGATTTGCATTCCACCATGGTGCCCACGGGCCTGACGCCCATTGCAGGGCCTGTCGTGTGGGCGAGCCCGGACACGGTTGCAGCCATGCTGGCGGCGAAGTGCGATCCCAATCCTGCGGTTGGAGGCGTCGGCTACGGGCCTTTGCAAGCCCTGGCCCTGCTGGCCCGGTCAAGACAGGACAACGTGCCTTGCAGTGCATGCTTTGGAATTGCGTTTCTGTGCGCTCTTGTGATGGGGCACTCCAGTATGTTGGTTCTGTGGGTTTCTGCGTGGTGTGCACAGGGACTCTCTTGTCCTTTGTGGGTATGGGAAAACATGAATGGAGGGGGGCTATGTTCACTCCATTTCCCAACCAGGGGGTGAGTTTGTGGAGGGAATGAGGAGACCACCTTAAAGTATGAACATGATCCAGGGATTAAGACGAACGTCCAGTTTTCCCCCTTTTTTTTAATATGTTTTTTTAAGGGCAGCACTTGTAACTTTGTCCGTGAGGTCACAGTGGCACGCATGCTTCTGGACAGCCGGGCCGACCTGGATTCCAGAGCGGCTCCGAAGAGCGTTTGGATACTGTTGTGCGGCGCTGCTCGCGCACATGCTGCGCTGTGGGGTACCTTGCCCAGATTGGAAAAGGATTCCGGTGATTCACCAGGCAAACCGGTTTTGCCTGGAGATTCATTCTCCATGAATTTCCTAGTAGTTCTTGTCTTCAACTTGCTTCTTTTATAAATCCGGTTGTTTTTGTTCCGTGAAGTCGCCGAAACCTGCTGAAACTCCTATATTCTGTTGATTTGGCACGTGCGATTCACTAATTTGTATTTTTTTGTGTTTTCCCCATCCAGAATTACCTGCAAAGCAAACAACGTGTTGGGGTTGTTCGCGCCCAACACGCCAGAACCACCAGACAACTTGCCGAAACACCTAGGAAAAGGCCGGAGCATGAATCTCCCGGTTTGTTCAGTCCAGCCCGGCAATGTCTTCAGCAGCAGCTGAGACCTCCAGCAGCCAGCAATCGCTCCATGAAAGCCCCGGAAGAAAGCTGATGCCCTTAGTCAGTTGTTCAGTGGCACCCCTTTTTCCTTTCTTTTTTTGTGGCTGCCCCACAAGAAAATGTCTTCCCCAAAAAGGGTTCCCTTTTTTCCCAGGGTCACTGAACAACTGAGCTTATCTGAAAGAGATGCTGGGGAAAAACATGGAAACGCTGGTTTGCTGGACAGAATCTCCCAGTGTCCAGATTTGTTGCCGGGAAGTGGTCTGGGAGTGGTTGTGGAAGTGGGGGGCCGTTGCCAGCGAGAGGTTTGGGCAACGACGGAGAAAGTGACTTGGGAGTGGCTGAGCATGTGCTTTCTCCGTTCAAGTGCTGCGCCCGGAAGAGTGCTGGGATGTGCCAGCCCTGCCGCCTGAATCTCTCCAGCACGGAACCTCACAATTTCTCAGCACCAGCCCAGGCACCTGACTGAGTGAATTGTCAGCACCTAAGCAAGGCACCAGTCACAGCGCCTGACCTGAAGACAAAGAACACCCCGCCAATTGGTCAGCACCAATCTCGGCACCAGCCCCACTCGCATCAACACCAGAACGCACCCCCAAAACCTCACTTTTCCCACCAATCAGCACACCTTTTTATCAACAACTTTGGGGTACGCCATTTCTTGAGAAGTCCTCTTCCAAAAGGGTCCTAAGCTTGACTTGCGCAGGGTACCACCCTTCCTGCGTTACTTCTAAAGTTCACCAAACTAGACGACGAGTGGCCCGGAAGCATAGAGGCAAGTTGATGCAGGTAAAGTAACTCTCGCCAAGTTAGCATGAGGAGTTGGCAGGCGAAGCAATTCTCAAAAAGTTGGCATGAGAAGCTGGCAGGTTAAGTAACTCTCGAATAGTTGGCTGGCAAAGTTGGCGGGTGAAGTAATTCTCGCAAAGTTGACATGAGAAGTTGGCAGGCGAAGTAACTCAAGAGAAAAGTTGGCATGAGAAGTTGGCAGGTGAAATAACTCTCAAAGAGTTGGCATGAGAAGTTGGCAGGTGAAGTAACTCTCGAAAAGTTGGCGTGAGAAGCTGGCAGGTGAAGTAATTCTCGAAAAGTTGGCACGAGAAGATGGCGCGTGAAGTAACTCTCGAAAAGTTGGCGTGAGAAGCCGGCAGGTGAAGTAACTTTCGAAAAGTTAGCATGAGAAGTTGGCAGGCGAAGTAATTCTCGAAAAGTTGGCGCGAGAAGTTGGCAGGCGAAGTAACTCTCGAAAAGTTGGCAGGCGATGTTGGCAGGTGAAGTACCTCTCGAAAAGTTGGCATGAGAAGCTGGCAGGTGAAGTAATTTTTCGAAAAGTTGCCACGAGAGGTTGGCAGATAAAGTATTTCTCGAAAAGTTGGCATGAGAAGTTGGCAGGTGAAGTAATTCTCGAAAAGTTGGCAGGTGAAGTTGCCACGAGAGGTTGGCAGGTAAAGTATTTCTCGAAAAGTTGGCATGAGAAGTTGGCAGGTAAAGTAATTCTCGAAAAGTTGGCATGAGAAGCTCGCAGGTGTAGTAACTCTCGAAAAGTTGGCATGATAAGCTCGCAGGTGAAGTAACTCCTCGAAAAGTTGGCACGAGAAGTTGGCAGGTGAAGTAACTCTCGAAAAGGTGGCATGAGAAGCTGGCAGGTGAAGTAATTCTCGAAGTTTCGGCATGAGAAACTGGCAGGTGAAGTAATTAACCCTCAAAAAGCTGGAGCGGCGGAGGCGCTCCGCGTGCTACATTTGCAATTTACAGTTGCGATTTTCCAGCCATTTGTATCTAAAAGTTGCGATTTTCCAGCCGGAGCTGCGGGAGCACGCTCCGCGTACTACGTCTGTACTTAAAAAGTGCGATTTTCCAGCCGGAGCTGCAGCAGCCTCCGCGTACTACGTCTGTACTTAAAAGTTGCGATTTTCCAGCCGGAGCTGCAGGAGCACGCTCCGCGTACTACGTTTGTACTTAAAAGCTGCGATTTTCAAGCCGGAGCTGCCGCGGACCAGGGGGGAATCGAACCCGGGACCGCGGGATTGCGAAAGCAGGCGCGCACACCACGAGACAACTTCCAAAAGCCGTTTCGCGAGCAAGAAAATCGCACGGCGCCACAGCGAGAGCGCTTCGACACGCACGATCTCCGCAGAGGGTTCATCGGGCTCAAGACAGATGCGCACGGCGCCACAGCGAGAGCGATCCGACACGCACGATCCCCGCAGAGGGTTCATCGGGCTCAAGACAAATTCGCACGGCGCCACAGCGAGAGCGCTTCGACACGCAGGATCTCCGCAGAGGGTTCGCCAAGGTCAAGACAAATTCGCACGGCGCCACAGCGAGAGCGCTTCGACACGCACGATCTCCGCAGAGGGTTCGCCAAGGTCAAGACAAATTCGCACGGCGCCACAGCGAGAGCGCTTCGACACGCACGATCTCCGCAGAGGGTTCGCCAAGGTCAAGACAAATTCGCACGGCGCCACAGCGAGAGCGCTTCGACACGCACGATCTCCGCAGAGGGTTCGCCAAGGTCAAGACAAATTCGCACGGCGCCACAGCGAGAGCGCTTCGACACGCACGATCTCCGCAGAGGGTTCGCCAAGGTCAAGACAAATTCGCACGGCGCCACAGCGAGAGCGCTTCGACACGCACGATCTCCGCAGAGGGTTCGCCAAGGTCAAGACAAATTCGCACGGCGCCACAGCGAGAGCGCTTCGACACGCACGATCTCCGCAGAGGGTTCGCCGCGCTCAAGACAAATTCGCACGGCGCCACAGCGAGAGCGCTTCGACACGCACGATCTCCGCAGAGGGTTCGCCGGGCTCAAGACAAATTCGCACGGCGCCACAGCGAGAGCGCTTCGACACGCACGATCTCCGCAGAGGGGTGCGTTTCGTAAGCTCCCGTCGGGCCTACCCCCGCCATAAAAAGAAGAAGAATTAAGAGTCGAGATGTGAAGGTAGAACAGAAAAGTTAGCTTGTGTTTTTAGGATAGTGAAGTAACACCCGACAAATTAGCTTGTGCTTTTAGTAGAATGAGATAACAGCCGAAAAGTTGACATGAGAAGTTGGCAGGTGAAGTAACTCTCAAAAAGTTGACATGAGAAGTAGGCAGGTGAAGTAACTCTCGACAAGTTGGCATGAGAAGTTGGCAGGTGAAGTAACTCTCGACAAGTTGGCATGAGAAGTTGGCAGGTGAAGTAACTCTCGACAAGTTGGCATGAGAAGTTGGCAGGTGAAGTTGGCAGCCGCTTTTAGAAGAAGAACCCTTCGCAATGCTTCCGGGAACAAAAACAAGCAACAAGTGTGGCCAGTCCAATCTCCCTTAGATTGCCTTGGTTCACCACAAATGCCTCAAACGTGAGCCCCCGAAAAAGATCTCAAGTGCTCCTTTTCCCTTTGTCGCAAAAGGGGAGAAAAAAGCTTTTCCTCCGGGTTTCCCCTTTTGCGGCTCGCGGTGACCGCAGGAATGGAGAACAGCTCCAGTCTCAAGAAGTGCCTGGTGAGCATGCCGGGCCTGAGCCCTTTGGGCGCCGCAGCCTTTGCGGGGGATGAGGCGAGGAGGTTCAGGAAGCCGATGCCTCTCGGGTATTTTTGTGGATGCCCCAAACAAGGCGACCAAGATGTGGCGCTGTGGGTCAAAAATCGGAAAACCCCAAATGGCTTGCTCTGGCAAATGGAGACATGGACTAAATCTGCGGTCCCCTGGTGTTTTAATGTTGACCCACACCCATGTTGCACTTGTTGGTTCAATGTGAATTTGCTTATTCGGGTGAGGCTCGTTGGTGAACTGAGTTTCGGAGGTTTATGCAATGAGAACCTTTTTGGGTCCCCGCTCCCTTTGAAAGCAGCTCAAAACCCTCAAGGGGTCCCAAACAAACCCTTTCTTTTGACGACCCTGCTGAAGTGTTTCTTTTTAATCCCCTTTCATTTAAGCTCCTGTGGATGGACGAAATCCTGTACCACCTAAAACATCCTGGGGTGATGCCCCCCCTGTAAATACCAGCAAACAATGGTTTGCTATGGCTTCAAAGTGGTGCGAACGGATTTCGTCCACCCACAGTATGCAATGGGTGAGGTTGACCCTGAAGTGGTCATGCCTCAGGTCGGGACCGCTTGTGGATTGCCGTTATTTACTTGAGCAGACAGCTAAAGGAACCCTTGACACATTTGGGTGTGTCTTTTTGGTTGTTTTGGGAAACCACAAGGAAACGCACCACTTCCTGATTTGCAGAAACCACCAACCCATGGAAACCAAGAGGAAACCAAGACGAAACCAACCAACCACCCAAGAAAAACTTCATGTTTTGAGAAACATCTCTAGGTCCCCCAGTAGTGCCCTTCTCTCCCCTTTTTTGGTGGGGAGGGTTCCCCAAAATAGACTAACGAAAAAAACTGGGTACCCTTATTCTCTCTACTGCAAAACCTACATCTCCACATCTGGTGGGTCAAAACCAACGGTACCATTTTCGGGTGGGTGCACCACCCATTTTAGAACCTATTTTAGTGGTTGGATTGGTTGATGTTCGCGTATGGGTTTTGGACCCATGGCCATCTGGGTATGGATCACAATTCAACCAGGGGACCGGGGACCACAGGTTTTAGTCATTCCCATTGACCAGCCATTTTGGGGTTTCCCTATTTTTTGACCAACAGCCATCTCCGGCTAACCAACCAACCACCCAAGAGAAACTGGTGACACACTTGTTGTTTTTCTCCGAGGAAAAGAAACCACCAACAAAAAACAAACCGACGGACCACCAACCCTCCGGCGGACGGCTTTCTTTTGCGCCAGGCGCTGTGCCGCCTCTTCCTGGACCGCGGCGCGGCGCTGGAGCCCAACTACCACGGCAGCTTCCCCGAGGACTTGGCGAAGCTGAACGGGCACAACCACCTGCTGCCCCTCACTCCTTCCATTTGCTGAAATGATATATATATATATATTGTTTGTTTTACTGGAAATGTTTTTTTTTTTAAAGGGGGGTCTTAACCAAATAGAAGACACCGATTGAAATGAGGCACGCGGCAAAAACAACTAAAAAGCAAAAACGCCAAATGACGTTTTTTCTACTCCTAAGGGTAGTGGTTGTTTTTTTGGGGGTTGGGCGTGTAAACGCGCCCAAACACAATGTCCTGATTGTTCAGCTTAGCTCTTTGGATTCTTGGTTGTTCTTTGCCTCGCAATTAGCTACTTGCTTCGATGCCTTTCCCGATTCGAGGCCCTTGCTCTCCAGATTCTCGGTGTGAGGAGCCGGGCCACGTCACTTCCACAGCGGTCATTGTGGCCCTCTTTCGCCCAGACTAGTCCTACCTCCCTTTGGGTGGTTCAGACGGAACCCTGATATAATAAACCATAGGAGTCACTGTAGACCTCATAGGACACACTGCAATGCCCTAAGCATAGTGACAACCGATTCCTGGCGGTGTGCCAAGTTTACTATGGTGCTTGGCCTTGAAATGCAAGGCATCTCGGTGAGTCCAATTGCGACTCTGTCGTGTTTTTTAGAATCACAAAACTTGTGGCCCAGACTTCGTAGAACCCACTGGCAAACTTTGCGGATTTGTTTTGCCATGTTTTGCCGCATAGTTGGCAGAATCCCATGTTACTCAGGCTTGCGCCTTAGTTGTTTGTCTTTGAATGGTCCGGGGTGATGTGCGCAACGTAGAAGGCCGAAGGCCCAACTTTTCGTTGGAGACCTTGAGAAGTCCATCCCCAAGGGACGGAGAGATGCAGAAATTCGTCTCACCTGTCAGACGATTGCAGTTGGCTAAGCCACGCTACAGACGTACTCAAAGAAGCCATGAGAACACGCGACCTGGTTTGATGTGCCGCGCGGTCAAAGAATAGAACCAGGAAGGGAGAGAGAGAGAATGCCGAATAGGCTGTATTAATAGGACCTGGCTGGGGACCTTGACATTTTCTGGGGCAGCTGAGTCGCACGGTTGCGCAGGCAGGCAGGCTGAGCCTTGTAGGGATAGCAGTGTATTTGACAGATGGCACAATCGCACAATCCCTGTACGTTGGGAAGTAAATGGCCAAGGGCAAAAATGGGGGGGGTTATGCAATCCGCTGTTACTCAACAATACATAATTTCGGCCCAGGATGAACAACCACCCGGTCGAGCCTGTCCAATTTAAAATTGGTGGCGGATCACTTTTGCAGGGCACCCCGCATGAATCCGCCAGTTTCTACTTGGATTCGGGGTCACTTGTTTTTCATCTACGCATTAGGGCGGTCGAGGGGTTGAGTTGAGCGACTTGAGCCCTTGGAGTTGTCCTTTCTTTGCACCGGCTGTCGGATGGCACGCATGTGCAGTCGGTTTCCCCATCTCAAGTCAAAGGCCCTGGGTGCCTTTGCAGTTATTGGCGAGTTCAAGACAAACATTGTCTCAAGCCAGCGATTTGGGGTACTTCAGCATGACGCAGTAGCTCGAGCATTTTTGGATGAGCGGCCGGAATGCTAGTATGCAATGGCCCAACAAAATGCACACCAGATTGAAGTGAGTGCGATGAATCCAGCACTGCAGCTAGCCGGTCCATGTCCAGGCTGAGCCTCACGGCAAACCGCAACTTTTGTTTCGAGTTGCGCCTTCCGTAGGAGCCGGGGGGCGGCCACTGAACCCACCCCGCCTTTTCTGCCAGTACTTGCCCGAAGCTTGGTTTGGCGCCATGGGGGCGCTTTGCGCACCAGAAGCGGCGCCCACAGAGCCAGCACATGAGATGTTCTTCCCCATGTACGTGGTGAAGGCTGTAGTTCCTCTTGGGCAGGGTTGTGGATCCAAAAGCTGCATCCAAACGTACCGTGGATTGAAAGGAAGGGGGTGGGACTAAGTTTCCTCAGTTCCCGTAAGGCAGGAACAATGAGTACCCGCAAACTTGCAGCATGCCTAAGCAACTGGAGATCATATAAGCAAAGTTCCAGCCACTCTTAGCGGCTCGGAAGAACGCCTTGATTTTTGTTTGATGATTCCAAAAGGAAAGCAGTAGCAAACCAAGTCAAACATGCTTTGCCAGATTTGCTTCAGAAAGGATGGTTGTTGTGACCCCATATTCGGCCCCATATTGGGTGAGCCTCGGTGGCTTACGGTTGAGAATGCCTAATCTGAAGCAAGCAGAATGCTGGGGCCACTAAGATTTGCAAAACTGAGACTAGAGGCTAACGTGCAAAAGAACAAGTCTTGACTGTCCTCAGCTCTGATGCTGAGCTGACCTAGAACCTTTGAACCGCATGCAGGGTGACATGTGCTGGACATGGCGGGTTCAATTTGGCTACCAGGGTGTTTCCTAAAATAGGGATCCTTACCAATTGACAGTCCTTAACATGAACTAAGCAACCAAGCTGGCGGCTTAGGCGGGGTTCCCCACAGATGTACAGGATACCCTCGAAACGGAAACACCTCCCATGTTCATTAATCATGGGTTGATTGATGCTGGCTTCCGATGTATAAACATGCGACAACAGCAGACGTGGGTATGTGTCAACTTAGGGTGACCCCGAAAACAGTGGGTTTCCCTGTTGGTTTGCTTCCGAACCTGCCTGGAAGCTGGCATGACCACATGAGGAGTTTTGGCTCAAGAAGTTGATTCACCTCGCCCATGTTTCCCCAACACCCGTGAAAGAGGGCTTCTTGGATGTCAGCCGGTGAGTAAATATTCTAAATTATACGGCGTTAAAGGGGACACAGAAAAGAAAACAATAATTTTGGACGTTCCCTTATTGAGGACCTACTCCAGCTTGAACGGATAAAGCGAGTATTAAAGGATCACTCGCAGAAGTGAACAAACCATGCAAGGTACACCCGCGCTCGTGTCTGGACATTAAGCTGGGCTGTTCAAAGGCAATTCTTTGTCCCCTCCTTTATGAAGGAGGCCCGTTTTCGTGGATTCCCCCTGCCTGGCCAGCCACGAGCTGTGTGTGTGTGTGTGTTTGCGTTTCTGTTTTGAGGGTACCCTTTTCAGGTCGGTTTCAAGCAAAACCACAAATCCATCATTTTCGGCGGTTTTGGTGTGTCTCGGCGTGCAGGTCAGCGACTTCCTGCAGATGGAAGGCCCCCCGGAGTCTCACTGCGCGCTACTCGAGAAGGGCCTTCTGCACCGCTGGCATCCGGATATGTTTGCGCACCTCGGCATGGACGACCCGGAAAACAGGGCCCCTTGAGGGTGAGAGTGTAATTATTTGTCATGCGCTCCCGCTGGGGCGGAGAGGGCGGTTTCGAACTCCAGTTTCCATTGTGCCCTCAAAGGTAAGCCCATGTCCTAGGGTTCCTCAAAGGCGATACCTACAACAGCCACCCTGATTTACAAGGGGGTCATCTCTAAATCAACGGGTCAAAGTGATTCTTTGTGTGGAGGTGACCTAGTTAAGATTTGCACCGGGTTTACTAGTCCGGGGCCAACATCTGTTTTCTGTAGTTTGATTTTCTTTTTCCGGACCCCGCCCCTACTTTCCAGCTTCCCCTTAATTTGTGCTTCGGCTCGGAGATTTGAACCCTAATTAGCTCCTTTCAAAACTAAATGGGGAACCGCCTAACTTCCGAACAACCTGTGTTGTGTGTTGTGTGTTGTGTGTTGTGTGTTGTGTGTTGTGTGATGTGTGTGTTGCGTGTTGCGTGTTGCGTGTTGCGTGTTGCGTGTTGCTTGCGTGCGTGGGTGGGTGCGTGCGTGCGTGCGTGGGTGGGTGGGTGGGTGGGCGGGTGGGTGGGCGGGTGGGTGGGTGGGTGGGGGTGTGGGTGTGGGTGTGGGTGTAGCTGTGGGTGTGCGTGCGCGTACGCGTGCGCGTGTGGATGTGTGTGTGTGTGTGTGTGCGCGCTCGTGTGTGTGGGTGTGGGTGTGTGTGTGGGTGTGTGGGTGTGTGGGTGTGTGGGTGTGTGCGTGTGTGCGTGTGTGCGTGTGTGGGTGTGTGGGTGTGTTTGCGTGTGTGTGTGTGTGTGTGTGTGTGTGTGTGTGTGTGGGTGTGCGTGTGCGTGTGCGTGTGCGTGCGTGTGTGCGCGTGTGTGCGCGCGTGTGTGTGTGTGTGTGTGTGTGCGCGTGTGTGTGTGCGTGTGTGCGCGTGCGTGCGCGTGTGTGCGCGTGTGTGCGCGTGTGTGCGCGTGCGTGCGCGTGTGTGCGTGTGTGCGTGTGTGCGTGTGTGCGTGTGTGCGTGTGTGTGTGTGTGGGTGTGTGCGTGTGTGCGTGTGTGCGTGTGTGTGTGGGTGGGTGCGTGCGCGCGTGCGTGCGTGCGTGCGTGTGTGTGTGTGTGTGTGTGTGTGGGTTCGTGCGTGCGTGCGTGCGTGCGTGCGTGCGTGCGTGTGTGGGTGCGTGCGTGCTTGCGTGCGTGCGTGCGTGCGTGCGCGGGCGGGCGGGCGGGCGAGCGTGCGGGCGTGCGTGCGTGCGTCCGTGCGAGGGTGGGTGGGTGCGTGGGTGCGTGGGTGCGTGGGTGCGTGGGTGCGTGTGCGTGCGTGCGTGGGTGCGAGTGCGTGTGCGTGTGCGTGGGCGTGTTTGTGCGTGTGTGTTGTGTGTTGTGTGGTGTGTGTGTGTGTTGTGTGTTGTGTGTTGTGTGTTGTGTGTTGTGTGTTGTGTGTTGTGTGTGTGTGTTGTGTGTTGTGTGTGGTGTGTGGTGTTGTGTGTTGTGTGTGGTGTGTGGTGTGTGGTGTGTGTGTGTGTGTCTGTTTTGTGTGTGTGTGTTGTGTGTGTTTTTGTGTGTGTGTGTTTGCGTGTGTTTTTGTGTGTTTGTGTGTTTGTGTGTTTGTTTGTTTTTTGTTTTGTTTTGTTTGTTTGTTTGTTTGTTTGTTTGTTTGCGTGTGTTTGTGTGTGTGTGGTGTGTGTGTGTGTGTGCGTGTGCGCGTGCGTGCGTGTGTGCGTGTGTGCGGGTGAGAGGGCGTGCGTTCGGGCGAGCGGGCGGGCGGGCGGGCGGGCGTGCGGGCGTGCCCGTGCGCTTGTGCGTGCGCGTGTACATGTGCCTGTGCGTGTGGGTGTGGGTGTGGGTGTTGGTGTGCGTGCATGTGCGTGTGCGCGTGCGTGTGGGTGCGCGTGCGCGTGTGCCCGTGCGTGTGCGAGAGACAGGATTTTGCAGCGGGCTTTCAGGATTTTCGTGTCTCACCAGTGGCTGGGCTACGCCCACCCAGACCCTGATGGACGACAAGTGGCCACGTTGCGCGCCGCACTCCGCGGAGTCATTGCGGGTAGCATCGAGGCGGGGCGTTTTTGACTCCTACTTCCGTGTGCTGAAAAGAATATGTTTGATCTTCCGCTGGTTTTAAAGGGAATCCATCACACTGCTGGAAATATGTTTACTTGTGTCAGGAGGCTTAGCAAATGTAAGCCTAGTAGTTTACCAGGCTACGGGCTGTTCGCCATCCTGTTCGACCATTGCTCCTTTCAAGAAATTGTGCTTTTTCTGGATGGAAGGATTTAATCTCTTCCCCCTAGTAAAAAATACGCCCCCCCCCCCCTATTATGAATAAATCCCCCCAAAATATGTTTTTAATTGGGTTTTTTGGGGTTGGGTTTTTTGCTTTTCCAACAATGTGAGGGTTCACATAGGATTTGGAGGAAATGGATTGAATTGTAAGGTCCGCGAGTAAGCGGTTTAATAAGGAAATTTGATGTATCATTCTATTTGTTTTTCAGTTTACTGGTTGTTTGTTTGCAGCCAGGCAGGTTAATTAGCCAGCATGTACGGGAGAGAGACAGTCGCAGCTGGAGACTACTGCGGGGGAGCCAGCTTTTGGGGAAGCAACCTTGTAAGGAATTCATTTTTTGAGGAAACAACCTTCTTAAAAGTGGGGCTGGAAGCTTGTTAAAAGTGCCCCCTAATAAGGATTCCAAGACTTTAGTATTGGTTTAGTATTGGCGCAATGGAAAATCAATTGTGCGGAGTGGAAATCTGGTCCCGGGCCCCGGATTTCCATTTTTTATTGATGGGGGTCATTCATTAATAGGGGGAGCGGATTACTATTCCGGTTGGTTTCGGTTCTGATCCAAATTGCCAGTTGAAAGCGCAAATGACGCCTGAAGGTGGAGGCAGATATTGTCACTGAGTACGCGCAAGCGCGATATCCCCGGCACTGGCAGCAAGCAATTGCAGAAGGCTACCTCTTTTTCGTGACTTGGAAAAGAGTCATTCTGAAGCTGTTGTTTCGCAAGCAGCACCCTTTTGCCCCAAAATGATCGGCCAGGGTGGCGATTTGTTCCCAAAAACTGGTGGCCGTGCTGAGATTTGCTCAACATTCGGGACGTCTCCACTGCTTGGTTGGTTTCCTGTTGAAACACACAATTCAACATTTATATCTTGTCATGTTCTGGCTGCACCCACCTTGCAGCATAGAGTCCACGGTGTGGCTCTCCTTCCGTGCTTGCTTCAAGAGAACATATACATAAGTTGCACAAATTGAGTTCTGACCATCCAAAGCAAAGGCCGGCGGACCAGACCTGTGTGAACATTACCTGTTGATGACAGCCAACCCGTTGATCCGATAAAAGGCCCCCCCAATACGCAAAGATCCCTGCCGGCAAGACGTTGTTTTTTTTGTTTAAGGGGGCCTCTGGTTCTGGAGGGCAGGTTGGAGGCCTAATCATTTTGGCTTGAGAGGGACAGCCCTTTAATGCGTGCGTTGCATGGGTGCGTGCGCACGTGGGTGCGCGCATATGTGTGTGTTTACTGCACAGACCCCAACAATAAAGACAACTGTAGATCCTAATTAAAAAAGGCGAAGGCGCCCTTTGGTTTTGTGGAGCTTTTGGTTTGAGGGGGATAGTCAGCCGGCTCGAAAGACGCAAGGCTAGGAAAGGAAACGCACCTGCGGGTCCCCCTAATAGGGCTGGTTTTTGTAAGCACGGGCAGGAAAATACCTACTTTAGAATTGGTTTAGTATTGGCCTGTTCTAAAAGTAGTATTCTCGGATTTGGAATTTCCGGAAACAATAATAATTATTAGGGATACCGGGATACCTTTACTAATAGGGGGACAGGATGAAGCAAGCTTCTGCATCCCCCATGTCAAACCATGTGCTTTGTGCGCTTGGGGAAGCGGCGCGCACTCAATCCCGAGAGACCTTCGCAGCCCGCGGGCCCGGCGGCCAGAGGACTGGTTTGCCATCCCGCAGATCACCGCCCGAGCGGCGGGGGTGAACGAAGACGCGGTGAAGTCGAAGGCTGCCCTGGCGGTGCAAAGCATCCCCGCCTACGTGGAGGCACCCGGGTTGATCTCCGTTTCTGGGTGGTTTTGCCGGGGGTTGGGGCGATTTTGTGGAAATCCATGGCGGTCAAATGGTTGGTTTCAGAACATCTCCTGGAAAGGATTTGTTTTTCGGCCATGCTCATTTGCAGATTCCACCTGGGGGTGACCGGACATGACGGATAACTCTTGAAGATGGTTGGACCCTCAACATGGGTTGTTTCCTTGTGGTTTCCCTTAGACATCCGCCGTGGTTGTGGAAACCTGCGTGTTTGGTCGCAGTCCGGGGTCCATTTTCGCAGTGACGAAGTCGTCATATAGTGGATGATGTGACGATCTTTTGCTCACCCCAAAAAGATCAACGGGACCTGGAAAGGCCGGTGCAGTTTGTTTTGTTCCTTTAGTTGCCACTCCCTTTTTCATTGCCCATCTTTTTTGCCTTCTCAACACCTTTTGAGCCCAGTTGGAGTGGTGTGAGACTCGCTTCCTTGAGGTGGGATGCTTCAAAGGACAACTCGCACCCTGAGATACTGGAATTTTGGTGGGAAGGCCATTCATTTTAGTTTCAAACAAAAAGTTTGGACTTGTTTCGGCCAACCTATTCAGGAAGTGACAGCTCTGCCTACCTTTCCAGGAAACTCTCAGGGGATTGGTGGGCTTGCCTTTCAGATTGGAACTTTACTCATCCCCATCCAAATTCCGACCACATTATGTTTGGTGTACCCCAGTTGGGCCATGATAAATAGAAAATAGGAAGCCCTATTTTTGAAGGAACTGCCTGCCAGGTGGCCAACATCTTTGTCTCGCTGGTGCCCTACCTCACACATGTGGAGCGCCGTGGCTACTTTGATTTTGGACGGCATTGACCTGCGGTAGTCGCAATGTGCGCTCGCTGCGGGTGTGGTTGCGTGGCGCTACGCACATGACAACACGCGGTGAACCTGAAGGGGAGAACGCGCACCACGGCAAACAGCATGCCTTCATGACGTTGCCACATGGACACGAAAACATCATGCAACTGCAATTGCGTCATACATATCGTCACAAGCCTTCCATCATGTCATGGCAGCATTCATTTGCCAATTCTACAACTAGCGCTGTGGGAATTGCAACCACGTTCTGTTTTGCTGAAAGGCATCGGTACCTTCCCGATGGCGAAGTCTTTACTTTCAGGGAGCCAGTCGGCCACTTGGCAATTGTTTGGGTCCCCTTGTTTTGAGACAAAATCCAACACGTTTTTCTAGCAACCCACCTTCCTGGACGAAAGCAACAACGAGTACCCATTCAGCACTTTCGTAGATCGTTGTAATCTATAGATGACCTGCCATGACAAAGTTGGCTGTCAGCGCTGGGCTGAACGGGGCTCACGGGTTTGACCTATCAAGGCCAAGCTGCGGACTCATTCCAGGTATCCCCAGCTGGGATGTGCGTTGGTAAATGATTAGCAGCCTGGCTGACAGATTGGGTTTCTGGTTAGAACCTAGGGTACAGGACACTGACTACAACTTACTTGTCAGCTGCCCCATACCGCTTATTGGTATATTGGTACATTTGAGCGATTTTGAGCCAAAACCCACAGCTGCCCCATGAAACTGACCAAGGGTCCATATGCAAGGACTGGCAAGCAGTGCTCTTACGCGTCTTGGGTCTCGCGCGGGTGGTGCCGTGCAGAGCTGTGGTGCCACGTGCTGGCAAAGAAGCCGGACACTCGAGTGGTCATCATCTACAGCAAGGAGGACACCAGGGTTGCCCATCTTGAATTTTGTACTTCGGGAAGCGTAGCCCCTGCAATTCCACGAGCGTCATTCTGCTTAACCCTGTGGCCCTGAATCTCAAGTATCACGCAGATCGGTTAATAATCGATTGGATCTCGAGCGCCAACTGTGGGAAATTGTGCATTCTCCTCACTGCTCCACAAATATCTATAGTGCCCTTTTGCCTTTTTTGGGGGGAGGGTTGCCCTACTAAAATAGATTACAGAAAAAAAGACATTAAACAAAAAAAAGAAAAAAGAAAACGAGTACCAACTTATTCTAACCTCCCTACTGGCCTAGATATGCTTGCGTGCTTGTGTGGCTCAGGGCCGCTGGGGCAAGAGCTGCAAAGACACAAGAGACAGACAGGGACGGCAAATATGGCTTCAAGGCCTACCGCTCCCAAGTCCTGGGTGTCCTGGGTGCCAAATCGCGAATGAACATATTTGTCCACAAGGAAACCAACCAGGGCATTTTAATTTCCCCAGATAGCTAAAAGCTATGCGTGTTCTAACTTGTAATAACCAAGGGAAAGTGATTTGCGAGATTGGACGGCAGGGTGCTTGAGGGGCATGCAGTTTGGGGTGCTGGCGCAGGTGCTGTGTGAAATAGTGACGGTGTGGGTGGTCGGGGGTAGGCTGTCGCAGGTGCTGTTTGAACTGTTGGGGGCCCAAGGCCTCGAGGCGGACCTTGGTCCGCCTCGAGGCCTCACGCTTGGGGGCACCTCAACAGCCTGAGTGTGAAAGTGGAGGTTGGGAAAGTATGTTTGGGGTTCGGGGTACGGCTGCTGGAGGTGCCAGTTACGGCGCGGACGCTTTGTGCAAGAGTGACGGCAGAGTGCTGGAAGCCATGCAGTTTGGGGTGCTGGTGCAGGTGCTGTTTTGACTGTTTGAGGCGCTGGACCGCGCGCGCATTTTGTCAAGACTGACGGCGGGGAGCTGTTTGGGGTGCTCTCAAGGTGCTGTGGGGGTTGCTGGCCGTGCCAGGGTGCTGTCTGGGGTCTATGCTGGCGTAATTTGATTTGCCAGACCCTTCGTTAAACACCTGGACCATATACAGCCG
Organism: Effrenium voratum; assembly: GCA_963377175.1. Taxonomy (NCBI): domain Eukaryota; class Dinophyceae; order Suessiales; family Symbiodiniaceae; genus Effrenium; species Effrenium voratum. The sequence goes on along the minus strand of CAUJNA010000125.1, from coordinate 1,028,233 downwards.
TCAAAGCTAGCCCCAAACAATCTGTGTACCCCAAAGACCGGGACATGGCTGTGTTAGACGACTCAACCAAAGGTTAGCTGTCTTTTCCCGGATTTTGGGTCAGGAGTTGGAGTTCATGTACCCCCTGCAATGGCAGCAGCACTCCATCACCACGGGGAACTTCACGGTGGAAAGCGACCGCGAGGTGGTGGTGAAGCTGGGTGAGCTGGCGCTGCGCAGCAAGCGACTCGCTCAGGCCTTCGGCTGTTGGGACCCATGTGGGCCTCACAAAAAACAACTTGGACTCGGAGGGAAAAGGAATTGCAACCTGTGGAAACTCATCGTGGAAAAGACTGGCTGGACTTCTAAGCTTTTTGGCCCACTTATGAACCGCAGCTTGCCAACAAAGATGCTAGCTTTGTCAGACTGCGTGTGTCCAGGCATGTTCACCTCGCTTGTTGGCGTTGGTTCGGGCACAACTTGCACCAGCCCGCATGCCGAATGGCGGCCAAGCAGGAAATTGCTACCATGGACCCAGCCCCTAAAAAAAATAGACACCATGTTTGAAGAGTATCCCTGCATACTTCCCAGGCGGTGGAAAGGCAAACACTGCTTTTGTTGTTTTGGGTGTCGAGACTTAATACTCGAGGGCTTCCTGCACTTTCAGCTGTTTGGGAAGATCAGTTAGTGGTAAGCAAACAGTTGGGACTTCTCTAATCCACTCACTTTGCCTGGAGCGTTCATTGCAGCCGATAGACACACTGACACATAGAAGCGAGTGTGGGAAGAGTCGTCAACAAAACGCGCGTACAACATGCCGGCACAGCAAAGTGCAAACTGGTGTGTTTTACGGGCCTTGAATCGCTGACGTATCAAGCGATGTTAATTCTTGAATCGCACATTTATCGTAGAACATGTTGCGAGCAGAAATTCGTAGCAAATTCGCAGTACATCAATGGAGGCAGGAGGTGATTGTGACTGGTGCCGGGGGAGGGGGGCGACTGGCGATCCAAATTTTTTGTGCCGGACAAGCAACGTTTGGGCAGTTGAGTTGGGTCCCAAGTGAACGTTTTGAGGGGTTAACAACATGTTTGGATGCTGTACTTTTACAGCATCTTTCAAAAAAGAAATAAGCACAAACAATGAGGATGTCACTTCGAGGATCCCGGCTGGAGGTGAGTTGGTGGCTCGCCACAGTCAGACGTTGGAGCGGCTTTCCGCCTTGCTCCCTTCTTTGCGTGCGTTGTGCCAGGTTGTTTTTCCCCCCCTGATTCTGAGTGCAGAAGCCATGCACCAAGCCCCCGCGCCCCCACCCAAACAGTGAGCTTACAGAAGAAGATCCTACCTTTTTAACAGTGAGGGGGTCGATTTAAGGGTGTTTTTTTTTGGGCGGAGGGGGGGGGGGTTCTCTGGAGGGTCCCTCTGGAGCAAGTCAATTTAAGTTGCTCTTTTTCTTCTTCTTTTCCGGAGAAAAATAGAGGGGAATTTCCCCTGGAGGTTCTTTTTTTTCTGGAGCCTGGGTGGTCCGCTTAAGTTTGAGTGGATTTTTCGGGTGCCTCAAGGGCTCTTGCCAAGGATTGAGTACCTCTCCAAAGCCGGGCCTTTGTCTCAGTTCCGCTTCTACTTGTCGCAGGCGGGTCTACAGTAGATGGCATTAGATGGCACTGTTCCAACCATTGGCCAACTCACCTTTTTTGGGTTGCGGTCAAAGGCAAGTTTGGAGGGAAAATTGGCGCATATCCAAAATAGGGCCCCCCAAAAAATGGTGGCTTCCGCTTTTGGGCTCCCTTTGCAAAAGACTCGAGGGTATCCCGAAGCAATGGCACAACCCAAAACCTCATTCAACCCAAGCGAGTATCCCCGGATCAATAAACCTCTGGTTGATTTTGATTGGGGGGTGTCCCCTTTTGGGGATTCAGACCACTTTTGGAGGGAACACCCCCAAATGAAAGAAACGGACGGGTTCTACTTAGATCCTGGGTCAACAGTAGGTCACCTTGGGCCCTGAGGTGCCAAGATTGCTGCAGGCGCGGTGCGCCAAAAGGGGGCTGGGCCAACGGGTTGACTTGATGCGTCCAGAGGATAAATAAATATTTATATATATATATATATATATTTGGCACGCGGGCGCTGTTTATGGAAGCCAATCCACGCTGGAAGTAGTTTTATGTGTTTGCTTATTTATTTATTTATTTATTTATTTGTTTATTTATTTATTTTTGTGTTTATTTGTTTATTTATTTCTATTTTTATTTATGCATTTATATATTTATTTGTGTATTTATTTATTGATTTCTTCATTTGTTTTTTTATATATGAAATATATATATATATATGATTATGTATGTGTTTATTTATTTGTATTATACATATATATATATATGTAATTATTTATGTGTTTATTTGTCTTATATATTTATTTGTGTATGTTTTATGTCTTTGTTTATTTGTCTATTTGTTTATTTATTTGTTTGTTTATTTGTTTGTTTATTTATGTATTTACTTTCTTACGGGTTGTCAAGCATAGGTGTCCTTTTTAGCTGAGTTTGGCTAATATCCTTTTCATTTTCCAGTGGAATTCATCCATGTTTCCAAGGGTCCAAGGGCACTTAGGTCCCGTGTTTGTCAGGGACAGGGACAGAGAGGTAAATCAGGGTTCCCCAGTAGGACGGCCCCATTCGGGGTACCGATTGGGCCCTACCAGCGGTTGGTGTAAAGGTCCTTTGCAAACATAGCCCCCCCCCCCCTCCCTTTACTTGGCTTGAAGCGTTTGTTCTTGTAGCGCGTTGACTACTTTTCCGCTGTCTTCTTGTCTGTCCTTCTTTGGCCTGACTTCATGCCCTGTTCGTCACAGGGAATCCTTGTTCTCAAGAACTACCCAAGCCTTCGTGCGCTCTGTGACCGCGCTTTCTTTGAAGACCTTCCCTGGGCCTGACCCCCATGGCTTGTCTTTCTTGATGCATTTTCAGTCAAACCCAAGGATGGAAAGCTATTTTGTAGGATCCCCTACTCAAAACCAAAGCTAGACAAGATGCCATATGCCTGCTTCGTTTTCCGGCTTCCCTTCAAACGCCATCCAAAGCAGGCTTCACGGGCATGTTTTCAACTTGGTAAGAAGGAATGCCTTTGACCATGGTGTGCGGTTTGCTTCACTTGGTTTGCGAGGCTGCCCTTGCACTTCTTGGAAAGGAACACCTGGTATTTGACTTGTTGTGTTGCTTTGCTTGATCTGTTTCTGGCCTTGCAGTTGGCAGGAGAAGAAGCGCAGGAGCTTGGAGGAGTTCCTGGCGGAGTTTCGCTTCGAAAGCCTGCAGCAGGCAGTTCAGGACACCAGCAGCAGCTTCGCGCAAGAGTCCCACCTCCCCCGGCCTCCCCGCCTCAAGGGAAACCTGTTTCGCTTCAAACACAAGCTTCTACCCCAGTTGTTCAACAGAGGGGCTGGGCAAATCCTAGTGCATAATCCTAGACGGCAGACCGCTACAAAATTCCTTGCATAGTCCAAGGAAAGGATCAGGTGCCCTTGAATAGCCGAAGAGAACTTGTCAAGGAGCTCATGCAAGCTTGCGCTTATACAAGCTTACCCGCTGAAATGGAGGTGAGGGACTTCCAAGACTTGAGGTTGTGGGTAATATCAATTCCCGATAGATCCGAAGGACCGTACGTCATCCCCCTTCTGGTCGGGAGCTGGGTCGTACAGCACAAGGCACGGATGCCTGGATCTTGCCCAGCTGATTTTGGTTGCAGGTTGGGTCACAAACTAGAGACCCTCGTCAAAAAAAATCCTGAAGGCCTTTTCTCGGTCATGAGATGTGTTGACATGGGTCTCCTTTCGCCGCGGCCGGTTTACTTTGTCCCGGGCTCCAAAAGGAGAGCATGTACTGGGACCTTAGATTTGATTGGGGGTTTTTGGGGTTCTTTGGTTGGAGTCCCGAGGCATGACCGCGGTGATGTGCGCGCTCTTCTCAGGGGACGAAAACATGCTGCGCCTGCTGGTCAATCAAAAGGCTGAGCTAAACTTCGGCTTGAAGGGCTTGGAAGGGACTCCTGGCTCGAATCCATGCTTGCAGTTGTTTGTGTTTTTCTTTGTGGGCGGCGTGCGAGTGACCTAAGCCCACTTGTTTGGGGCTGTTTTAAGGCACTGCTGCAACGGGACCTCTTCGCCATGCGTTTCGCCCGGTTACCAAGCGAGTAATGAAAAGGGGGCTGGCAGGTATCTCATGTCATGATACATTTGTTTTGCATAGTATTATGTCATGTTATTTGATTGTATTATATATGTCTTCTTTTATGTTCTTATATTATTTAAATACATACTGTGGGCGAAATCCTGCACCACTTTGAAATCACGGTTTTCTATTTCCAGGGGGGAATTCTCAGAGGGTGTTTCTGCGGTGGTGCCTAAGAGGATCTCGCCACCATCCACATGAGCTTGGCTTTCGTCGTTTCGAGGATGGGGTACTTCGACTCCCAGACGCCGCTCATGGCGGCGCTGAAGTCGCAGCAGGAGCCGCGGCTCATCGAGGCGCTGCTGGAGCTGCGCGCCGACCTCAACGCCGCCTCCAGGAGCGGGCCGGAGGCATCTCCCGCTGACAGGTCTAGGGGATTCCTGAAACAGGGCTCCTTAAAAAATACCTCTTGCCCATTTGAAGCATGGCTTTTTCCGCCAAAATGCAGGGAAACCACCATTTACAAGGCAATGTTCAGGTGTATAAGGTAAGGATCCCTGTAAAACTGGGGTTTCTGGTGGTCATCAAAGTCACAAAATGGGGGCGTTTCCCAGAAACCCACCACTTGCGGGGTGACTTTGATCATGGTAAAACAATGGGGCCAATTGAACCCCCAAAACACAAATAAAAGCAAACAATCGTGTGGTTTTCCGTTTGGTCTCCCCTGAAACCGCCTCCAAAACGGTACAATCAGAAGAACACACTCGTAAAGGAACTGGGCATGTTGAATTGGCTGCCCTTTAGAAAGCACCCCATTTGGGCTTCCTCTTTGGGTGTGGTTTCTTTCAGGGTTCCCTACTTTTGTTACGTGGCACCTTTTGCACAGCCGTAAAAGAAGTGTCCAACGATTGGCGCGCGGAGAGCGAGCCCATGGCCAGGAGCCCGAAAGCTTTGGGATGGCGGCCCCCAGCGGGTCCCACCCGAGGGTCCCGATTCCTTTACGCCAAGTCGACGGCATTCAGGACCGGCATCAAGTGCACTTACCTGGTGCGGACGCCAGAACACGTGCAGGCAACCTCGCGCCAATCCGCAAGTTCATTCAGTCTTTTGACACTTCTAGACCACTGGTCAATTCTTAGGGACCCTTGGACGGGCATCCTATACATGCGGAGTTTCGTGTGCCAACAAGTTTCGAAGGCTTTCACCATGACAATTTGACATGGTGCAACCTGTGTATTAACAAGAAATATGCTTACTTTCGGTGCTACCAACAAGTTGACAACTTCTAGCGTTGTGGGGGAGAACATGTGCATGCTTGTGTGGCTACAAACAAAGCCGACCGCTCTGTTGCCAGATACATGCTTGAATATCGTTGTTTGTCTTGCTTCTCTTTATGGCCAGTATCAAGCCCCAACATAGGTCATTGTCCGCTGACCTGCAAACATCGATGGGTAAAAATTGCACACCCACCAGGTGGCCATTTGACTTTCCATTGCCTGGGCCCATGTTTTTGGCTGTTTCCAACGGCAAAGTCAGAAGCTGGAAATGGAGCCTTTGCTTGGGGTAACTTTCATGATGGCCAACTAGGAAGGTGAGTGGCCGGCGTGTGTTTGTCCAGCGGCTTGATGGCAGGGTTTGTGGAAGCGTTCTACACGGATCAATGTGGGAGAGAGAGGGAGAGGGCGATATATATATATATATGTGTACATGTGTGTGATTTATACATTGACCGAACAAGTTGCAAGACAAACCGTATTATGATTCAAGCTATTCAGCTATTTACAGTAAGCTACAAATAGTAGCCACTGATCAACTTAAACTGTTTGTTTACTCATCAGGTGCGATGCCATGTCATGGCTCCTCAAGGAAGACAACACCCACCAGTAGCTGTTTTTTTCAGCCAAGCAGCCAACCTATTTATGCAGCAAGCGAAGAGTGCTAGCGCATTGTCTGATGTTGGGGGGGCAACTCACGCCATTGACACGCTTGCACCGACCGAAGAATCCTCAAAATTGAGCAGGACCAGCCTGCCACGGATCTAGCCTCGTTCCATTCATCATGCTGCCAGTATTTTTCGGCTTTCAATCTGCTGATTTATGCTCTTGGATTCCACCTACCCGAGCCCTGGGGCATGCCGTTGGGTCTATTTTGCAAGCACAGGGTCGCAAAACCTCGAAGTGCGGACCCAGGGCACCGCTCGTTTTTCACTGACACAGCCAATTGGTGAAGTGGCTGGGGGGTTGCCAAACATCTGGGAACTCCTTTTGAACCATAGTTTGGTTCTTGCATGGAGACCAAGAGGAAACCCTTTGCTGACTGTCCCAGAAACAACAGCGCCCTCTTTTGGACGCACCTTGCATTGTGAAAAGAGGGCACCAGCCGGGGTTTGTTCGATTTGCCCTTAGCACCAGGAAGCCACGGCTTTTCACGTCACCAGCCGGCCTTCGCGAGCCACCCGCGACAAGCCGCCGTCAATCGCGCCGCGAGGTGCTCCTCAGCGCGCGCGCGGACTTCAGCGTCGGGGGCCCCGCGCAGCTCTCGCCGCTCACCGGGGCCGCGGCCTTCGCCAACGCCGCCACAGTGAAGGCACTGCTGGACGTCAGGCCGCGGAAGCGCAGAGCTCTTGAATCGTTTTCTCAGTTGTTTAGTGGCACCCGTTTTCCCCCCCTCTTTTTTTTGGTGGCTGCCCCACTACAATGGTCTTCCCCAAAAAGGGGTCCCTAGTTTTCCAGGGTCACTGAACACCTGAGTGTTTTTTTTTGTTTCTTCCGAGGGTATACGGTATGCCCTTTTGGGGGTTTGTTTGAAAGGGGAACCAAAGGAAAACCAGGCATCTTGGGACAAACCTTGGGTCAACGTTTGGTACCATACAACTTTGCCTGTGTGCCAAGTTTTCACGCCCCGGTCTGAGGTTGAAGGTTGACCAACATGTGGCCATGTTGTTTTGGCATGGGCCGAAAACAATTGCACAAGCCACCTGCGAGTACGTTTTGATCCTGGCATTCAACCTCTTTTCCTCTGGGTGCTAAATTGCAGCCAACATGTTTGATCTTCCCCAGAGGAAATCAAACAAAGGAGATATATATATATATATGATATATGATGCTTTGAGTTTTGACTTGTGCAGCAAAGTGGCAAGGGCGAGAAATTGCCCTCGTTTCAACACTTCTGGTGCACTGCTCAAGTCTTCGGCCCCGCTACCCTTCTGGAGAGGAAAAAGGGGCCCAGGGGTTTTCCCCAGGTCAAAGCGCCTTGGCACGGATTGCTTGCCCTCGAACCCAACCAAAAGGGAAAGAAAAAGGGCTCCACCGACTCCAATGGCTGATTCAGAGCCGGCCCGCATAGGTGCGTAGCCCTTTTCTGGCCAACGAGTGAGTCAAGAGTCGAAAAAAGGCAAAAGCAAGCGCTTGTGCCCGTTGTGTTTAATTTATCAGCTCACGTGGAGGGCGGGGGTGAGGGGGTTAAACGGACTCAGGCCTCATGACGTGTTTCCGTTTCTTTCGTTTCGAATGACAAATCCTCAGTTGCCAGAGGCGCCTCAGCCCCAATCTTGAGTGGGAGGAGGTCAAAGCCAAAGGAGCACAGGGGCCCTGCAAATCGGGAAAATTCAGGGTTGATCCCATTTGATTTGGCCACATGTTTAATTAAACATGTTTCAGGAAATGTAAGAGAAGCGCGCTCTTTCAAGTTTCTCCTTTCTGGGGGCAATGGCCTTTGTGCCTGACTCCATGCAATGCCGCGGTGTGTCAGTTGTCTGGTGTTTTTCCCCTTTGACCTCGCAGATTGGTTGCCTGCAAAGTTGCACGCTGAGTCTGTTTGTCGCCCGGGCCAGATGCGACCCGAACATCCTGCAGCCCGACTGCGGCCGGTTCTTGGGCTATGGGCCTCTGCACGCCGCTGCGATACATTCACGCGAGAATGCGGAGGAGCGGGGATCAGTGATAGCCAACCATAGGGATGGTAGTGGACCGCCCTCAACCTCTGGCACGCAGGGTGGTCGGAATGAGCTGGGATTCTTCAACCACTTCTGCAACAGCAGGGGGCCTTTACCCCCTTGAAGGAGGGACTTGTTGGCAATTCCGTGTTGCCAGTGCTAGCTACCTTTTCCCTCTTGTGCATTCGCTGCTTGTCGGTGCCCCCCCCAAAAAAAAAGAAAAGAAGAAGAAGACAACATTCGGGTAGGGACGAACCCTTCTCCTAGCTTCACTTTTGTTTGGGAAAGAAGACTAGGAATTCCCTGAAGATGATCCGGCATGCCCGGTGTTCTCTTCAGAGTTTCAGCAGCTTTCCGTACTGTTGCTAAGCACTCTGTGTTGGAAGCTCGCCAGTGTCACGCGCCTCAGGGCCCGCTTACTCTGCGATCATAACTTCCCTCATTCCCAAAGCCCTGTGCAGCCTGAGCTCGACGCATGCCTACCATCCAGAACCAATGCGCCAGCAAAAGGACACCTTGACCTGCGTTTTGCATATTTGGGTGCTCCGAAAAGATCTCTTTTCAAGCATCGTTCTCTTCAAAAACCGGCTGATCCCCTGTGTTTTTGGCTGGTGTCCTGTGTTTTTTGCAGTAGAGAGGTTAGAATAAGGGTGGTGCGCCTTGTGCAGCGCAGCTCGAAGGGCAGCGCTTTGACGTTGTGTCCATCGGCTGTGGGGTGAAACCGCTTGGTCTTCTTTGCTTCTGCGGCCAAAAGCAACGAATCAAACTTTGTGCCAAAGCTGCGGCCTTTTTTGAAGATGTTTGAAACACAACCCAGCATGGAACTATTTGGACACGTCTTAAAGTGCGGGGTGGGGGACCCCCAAAATGGTGAGTGTCCCAATCCTTTTTATCAATCCAAACAGGCTACCCTTGGCGATTGTCCTGTTTACCGCCACTCAGCATTTGTTGTGTAGGCCGTTGAGATTGCCAAGCTCTTGCTGGAGCACAATGCGGACTTGAACCTTCGCCCACTGGGGGAGGAATTGGGACCCCGTCCAAATGATTGGTTTCATTGGTCATTGTGTGACTGGTCAAACAAATACCTTGTGGAAAGCAAGGTTCAATTGCATCCCCATTGAAGCAGTACTGCTTGAAGACCATTCGTGCTTTTACACCGCCCTTCCCAACCGCAAGGTGAAGGATTTACTGACAATGGAGGGGAATCTATGCCGTGTTTTGAGTGCAACAAGGGTCCCTAGATCCGAGTGCCATTTGGGGACACAGGAGGAACCCTAATTAATTCATGCTGCTCCTTTGTCCATTCTCAAAGGGCGCTTGAAATAGTCTGGGCACCATTTGGGCCAGGATCCACCTGCCCCAAGCCCTGTCCTTTCCAAGTATTCACGTTGTGTTCAAACCTGTGGTTCCCGTGCAAGCAAAATGGAACTCCGTTTACATCAAGCAACAAGTGAAAGCCCGACAAAGCATTGAGGCTTGTCTTTTCTCAGGCTGACAGCACTCCATACGCAAGTCTTCCTCTGAAACGGTTGTTGACCGTGATGAAAACAATCTTGACCAGGGTGCCCTCCAAAAACACAAAACACATGTATCGGAGATGGCCCCACCCCAACTTTCTGCGAGGCGGCTTTTACCATCCTTGGTGTTGGTGGGGAATTGTCATGGTAAGTACCGGGTTGACTGTATTTTCCCCTTTGGTAGTTGCAGCATCGCCTTTACACCAATCTAAAGTGTTTCGACACGACGTGATTGCAACCTAAGGTGAGTTTCCATTTGGCGGTGCGATGTTTGAAGGGGAAATATCGGGAGCCCGGATAAGTGGGGAAAGTGGGGGGTTGTCCTCCTGAACCGACGCTTTGGCCACATCTCTCTCGGCTTGGCGTTAGGAGCCCTGCGAAAGGGGATCCTGGTTGTTGCAACGGGAAACATTGGACACATCTTTGCTTATTGTGGTTTGAGTGGTTGAAATCCAACCACTTAACTGCTAGAATTTAAATTGTTGCTCCCCTTCCAACGTCAACCAAGCCCTGGTGTCATGTTGTGCCGTCCGAAGAGGGTTGCCATGGCTCCCCACATGTCTTTTGTTTGCACAGCACAGGTTTGCAAGTCGGAGGATATTTCCCCACCGATTCGTAAGCAGCTTCCTCGTGTGGAAGCTTTGTTGATGTGCGAGAATTATGTGATGATCTTTGCTGACATTGCAAAACCTGTGCCGCCCGATTGCGCCATGGGCTGCAACGGCCGGAATGGGTTGGCTGTTCAACCCCAAGGTCTGTTAATTCCCCCCCCCCCAACCTTGTACACAAACGGGCGTAGGAGTCGGAGTGATTCGGACGCTACGGCGTCGCGGTTGCTACAGCGGTTACCCCAATGTGAGGTCCGCTCAAAGTATCCACTAGTTGATCAAGATGGGAGGCACATGGGGTACTCCTGGTCGGATAACGTTGACCATTTTCGTGGCTCACGTGACCTGAATACTCGCCTGCTGTTTGTTTTCTTCTTGTCTTTTTTCTTGGGTTGAACGCCATCAAATACTGGGTGCTAACTGCTCTGCTAACTTGCCCAGAATACGAAATTTCCCAAGCAAGTGGAAACCACATTGGGGTGGGGAATCTTTGACGCTTTTTACTTTTTAGTCGCCCTATGTCGCACCACATTCAGAACTCCCGATGTGAGGAATGCGCGTGCGAACCCGAAGGGCATTCTTGCCCCCGTCTTCTTCGTGGTTGGCCAAATATACGGCAGGATGACTGGCTTGCAGAAAGCTTCCCGTAGTGACGCTTGCCTGCAAGGGGCAGGGACAAGAGGTCCTTTTTTCAAAACTGAAATGCAATTTGCCGAATAACATTAGCTTCGCATTAATCCGGAGGATCATTTCCATTATCCAAGGAAGCCCGGAACAACTTCATTCTTGTGGCCTATACGGCTGGTAGTACCGCACCCCTGTCACTGCGCCCGGTTGCAACATGTCCGTGCCCTTGCTCAGCTTGAGCCATGCAAAAAATATTTCAGTGGCGCAGCCTCAGTCCCAGTATCCTGGGTTGAGATGGGGGAGGTCCTAAACGACGGGACATTCTTTACTGACGTTCAGCTGTTGATGTTGGGTGATTCGGACCCTTTGCGGATTAAAACAAAGAACGCACAAGCAAACGTTGCCATTTCAGCTGGCCCTCCCAAATGGAACAGGCCCCCTTCAGAAGCAAAGTAGTGTTTCAAGGTTTTCCATGGTCTTCCGAATGGAGCTCCGGAGCCGAGGTGCTGCTGATGTCTTCCCTGCCGGGGGTCACCCCCTTGGGCATCTTGTCCTGGGCCGGCAACGAGCAGATGGCCCGGCTCCTGCTGGACCACGGCGCAGCGCGGGCCCCGGGGTCCCGGGCCCCGAAAAGGGCCCCAGAAGGGCCGTTTTGGTCAGAAAGATCTCTCTGGGTGAATTATAACGACACACGACCTCACCGTAACTGGTGGTTTATGTGGGGAGTGGCCCCCCAACCACCTTATTTCAGGTTGGTGAAATATTATAATTTCACCTAGAATCTCTGGAGGCATGTGGCATGCAATAGGACCCAGAGGCCAAACTTGCTTTCACCTTGGTCGAGCCAACAGTTCTTATCATTGTCTGCCCGGGGTTGGGCGCCCCGGTTGGCTGGGGACTTCAAATGTAGTAAGTTGTGCAGTGTGTGTTCTGGGTTTGTTTCTTGGGTGGCGTTCGAGAAGAACGTAGACTCGCATCTGTTGCATCACGCCCTTGCCCGTTTACCATCCAAGCAGGGGGCCTGTCTGCAAACCCAGCCCCAATACTCACACTTGGTAGTTTCGGAGTGTGAAGCTCTGGTTGTTGTCTGGAGCCACTTGGAACCCGTTCACCTTCAGACGACCAACGGCTAAGGGGCAGCTAAGGAAAGCCTTGGAGCAGTCCCAGTGCAAGCCAAGCCCTTGTGTTGAAGAGTGCGGAGGAGGTTCCAGGCTTCAAAAACAGAAATCCAAAGATTCTCCCCACAAACCCAAGAACATCGGAGTACAACTTTGCTCGCAGTTCTTGTGAAAGGCTTTCTACGCGCATCATCGCGCATCTGTTCGTGGATTGTTTTTCTGAGGAGATGCTGCCGAATGACATGGGCCACAGCCCCGAGGACATGGCGAGACTCACGGGGCAGCTTCACCTCTTACCGCACCTCGCCACCTTCCATGTCTGACGCGCGCCAAGGCTGGCAGAGATACAAACAAATCGAAGAAGAGATCATGGGGAGTTCCGCGCAAAAGCGGGGCACTCGCAATGGGGATCCAGAAGGGAGGTTCTTCTGAAAGGTAGGTCCTTAGGTCTTGTTTGGGTTCCATTCCAATCTGTGGGAGTGCATGTCCTGGCAAAGCCCTCGATTCCCAAAGCTGGTTGAGGTGCTTGAGACTGGGGCTCAGGGTTGGGCACAGCCCAATCTTGGCGAAATGCCCGCCTCCAATCAATAATCAGCCTTTCCGTCGCACCATACGGAACGAGGCTTCAACACGCTGAATCAGCCTCGGTCGTTTTGTCCGTTTGCCGGCGACCTGAGTGAACAAGTCCATGGCTACCAGCGAGTGTGGGAGAGGTCAGGTTTCCTCTTGGACGTGTGCCGCCAAAAAGGACGACGTCTTTGGTTCGGGGCCATGTGTTGATGACGCACACCTCAGAGTCTTGGTATCTCTTCGGGTTGTGGCGCTCCTTCAAAAGGGCCCAAGGGCATAGCCAGAATGGTTTTGTTCTCTGGGAAGCCACAAGGGAATGGATCCAAAACCTGGTGGAATAAAGGTGGGTTTGTCCCAATACACCAGGGGAGCAGTTAATGCTTCTTCCAAACCCTTCCATCCACCTCCAGTAAGCACACCAGGTCCCTTTAAGATGAGAACTTGTTTTGCCGCGACCTCCAGTCAAGTTCCATGGTTGGCAGGCTTCCAATTTGTCCAGGCCTGCCCAGAGCCTTTCTTCGTCCCAGCCAAAGGCTCAGGATGGAGCTGGAAAACCCACGTCAACGAACCAGCCCTGCCGGTGGAGAGCTCTGGGGCCGATAAAAAGTTGCGAAATCAAGCGCCGCCAGCCTTGGACAGTGGCGAGATCAGCACCAGCAGGGCAAAAAATGGTGACAGCGTCAGAGATGTTCACTTCAGCAACAGAGGCTGATGGACGGAGCAAAATCAAGCTATCTCGAGTCAAACCAGAATCCGTTATGTTTGCTCGCAGTGGGAGGTGAACAAATGACACAACGGTAGCTGTGGTATTGCGCTGCTCGTGAACGAGCCGAAATTCGGGCAATGCAGCCGAATACAGCCTTGTGCGGCTCAAAACAGTTCAAGGATCCAGCTCTTGCTCGGCGAGCAAGGCTGATGTGCCTTGTGTGAGGCTCGCGTGAGTCTCGCTAAAACCAGAGGTTGAACAAGCGCAACAGGTAAAGGGAGGTTTTTGTGTTGTGAGGACGTTTGGATCCAACCCAGCGATCCGAAGGCTGCTTGAGCCATTGCGCCATGGGGAGCTATCTTTGCAGGGAGACGGAGAAGCCATGCGAGCAAGTGCATGAACAGCATTTCCCCATGTATTTGGTCAAGGCCGGGCCAAGTGAGCAGCGTCAAAACCTGCAAGTTAGCTGTTAGTGGGGGGGGAGTCGGAGCTGGCCTTGGCTGTGGCCGGGGACTCAAGAGATCAGTCAAGATAGCCGTTAGGCATTTGGCAATTCATTTGGAAGCGCCATAGGGATATCCATTCATTTGCATGTGTTTGACATGATTGTCGCATATTGGGTCTGCCTTTTTGTTGAGGATACTCTTTTTGGGATGGTTGCCCTTGGGCAACTGGGAAGTTTGACACCTACCATGTGGGGGTTCTTTTATTTTTGAGAGAAACCCATATGGCTGTTGGTCAAAACCAATGGTACCATATAGTAGATGAATTCACCACCCATTTTAGAACCTATCTTAGTGGTTGGATTGGGTGATGTTCACCGGGGGCTAACCGATTTGGATTTTGACCCTGGCTCCTGAGACTGCGAAGGTGGCGGATTTCCTGCAGATGCAAGGCCCGCCAGAGCCGCACCACCTGCTGAAGCAGCAAAATCTCCTGCACGAGTGGAGCCCAGGCGCGGGGAAGTGGCGCAAATTACAACCCGGACCGATGGGTTTTGTTTTCTCCGAAGGACCGTGCTAATCAGGGTGGTCCCCTTATTAGAAG
>CAUJNA010000125.1:956461-1008961 GCA_963377175.1 Effrenium voratum | reverse complement strand
GAATGATTTCCCTGAAGCTCCGGGAAAGAAACCAAAGCAAAAGACAAACTACTCGCAACCTTCGAATAGGCCGTTGAACTTGGCGGCCTTTTCCACCTGCTGCCTGTCTGCTGTTGGGGCTGCTTCTTGTTCGGGTAACTGGCTGGACAGCTGGTTGGCTAGCTGGCTGGCCAGGCCCTGTCAAAACACTGGCTTCCTTTTGCCCTTGGAAAACCTCATTTGCACGGAAGAGTTATTGTTTCAGGCTGTCTCGTGATGCCAAAAAGCGAACTCTGTCCCCTTCACAGTGTCTTCCCCAAAGCGCTGTCAAAGCAATGTTTAATATTTTGTCGGGGGGGGGGCTTTTCATATTGGGCATTATGGGGACCGAATTGCGAACCGCGTAGCCCCGCAGTATCCCTTTCGTAAGCCGCTTCAGGACGTCTTTGTGCTCTTGCGCTTCGGTCCCAAGACTGTTCTATCAACGAACCTTTGGGGTGTGTGGCCGGTTGTTGTTTTTTTCTCGCTCTCCAGGCCAGACAGCACTTGGATCTCCACACCTTCCTGTCGCACTACCGCTTCCCAAGCCTTAGGAAGGCCTTGGAGGACGGGACGCTGGGGGACCTTGAGAGGCAAAACCTGGCCGGGCGAACAAACAAGCTTTCCGTTTTGCTTTGGGCGCCATTTTGGGAAAATTCCACTGAAACGTGATTTGCACCAAGGCGACCACTGGAACCCATACATTCTCAACCAAGCTGAGCCCCATGTCAAGCTCAGCTTTAGGGGAACACCGGCTATGGAGTCCATGTCCTATGTCGGAAGCGCATCCGGGTTTTCTGATGCGGGGCAAGTATTTCTCCACCAGTCCCGATGTGTCTCGAGTTTCAGGGATTGATGGCAAGGCTGAACCAAATCAATGTTGACCCCTGATGTCCCCCCCCTTAGTGAAGACTGTCCTTGTCCGCCTCAAATTGCCAGCCAATACGTTAAAGGGGCCTACAAGGTTTGGCAAAAATAGCTGTTCCATTTCTGGCACCCACTAGAAACTCTTCATTAAACACGTCCGTATGCCTCCCAAAAATGCCAGATATGCAAACCACATTGAAACTACAAACGCCATTGCCATTTCCCTTCATTGCATAGTCCCGAACGGTGCCTTTACCAAGACAGACAGCTATCCGGAAACATCCGGAAACGGCAGTTTGTGTATTAATTACATGTTGTTCAACAAGTCAAGGTTTGGCAACACACAGTCCTTCAACAATACAACCCTCTCCCCAGACTTTTCCTGGTCTCTCCAGCCCAGGGGGCTGGCGGGAACGCAGTTTCCAGTTGCTTGAATTTCCTACTGCTGCCCTTATTGGCCGGATGGGAGAGCTGGAGACGATTGGGGAGGGACCCTCCAATGTCTTTTTTGGTCTGAACCTTGTCGACCTTGGGGCTACTAGCATCAAATTGCCTGACAGGACCGGATGAATTGGATGCAGTTTCACTGTTGTGTGCTTGTTATTCCGACGGTTTGCCCTGCAAAGGTCGAAGTATGTTCGCTTCCACGGAGGAAAACAGTCGTCAGCTTGGAACCTTGCATGCGAATCGCTGCAAGCATTGCGTATGCTTCCACACATGCACAAGGCATATAGCAAGCCAAGGTGCGCAGCTTTCTGGGGAACAGTGGCAGGTTTGTTCCAGTGTTCTTTGCCGGCGTCCGGCGTTTATTTGTAACATTGTAGGCTTCACCCGCCATAAGTTCCACGACAATGCAGCGCGCGTGGAAAGTTATTCCCTGATATTTCATGTCCTTTCCTTCTTCACTTTCACTGTGGTGATGCACGTCAGCTTCATATGACTGCTGCGAAGAAAGCCAACAAGCTCAAGGGGCCCTTTTTTCCCACTATGATGCATCAGGGTGGTCATGTACAGACGGTTTTATTCGACACCTGTATGCCCCCTTCAATTTCCACGTGGAGATATTGCGAACTGCTCACAACGGTGGCCAAAGGACATTCCATGCACAGGAGGTCGACAAGATGACGCCGCTGCTTTGCGCCCTCTTCGCGGGCGATGTGCAGATGGTGCGGTCGCTGATCGAGCTCAAGGCAGACGTGAACGCGAAGCTTAGTGGCTTGGGGGAGCTGGGCTACTTCAACGGCCGCTGAGCGAAAATCGAACCACGCAACGCAGGCGGACGTGCTGGGCATCAATCAACTGGCTTCCCCAAAGAACCCCTCGTTGACCAATAGGGATCCCAACGTACTTTTGATATCTTTACATGGGAGCACACCCCTGATCTGCCAGCTGTCTGATCCGGGAGTGACCTAACGGCTTTGGGAGGTTTTCTTAGTGCAATGTTCCAGACTGCCCGAGGATGGTCTGACACCAGCCCAAATGATTCTGCCCATTCAGTGGATTTCTCAAAGTATCATTCATGCCCTGGGGCGCTGAATGCCTTGAAAAGACTTGAGGGTTTGTGCGCCAAAGGCCTGTGATGGCAAAGACGGCACTCTGAGCGAGCCTTCTAGGAGGCGAAAGTGCTGTTTGGAGGTTGTTTGCTTCCGTTTGCTTAAGAGTATGTTTTGTTTTGCCCTGTTGGTTTTAAAAGGACTCTATCACTATTGGACATATTGTTTATTTTTTCCAGGGGGCTTAAGCAAATGGAAGTTTGAGCTTAAATAGAAGCCGCCAAGCAGCTTGCCATTTGATGACATGCCAAATTTGCGGACGTCCCTTGGCGTTTTTGGGCATGACAAGCCACGCCCGAGGCCAAACGCCCTTGATGGCGGCTGCAAAGTCTTACCAAGAGCCAGAGATGCTTGTCACGCTGCTCGACTTGTGCATGTGCGCAGTCGGTATTGAACATGTTGTTTGATGCCATTTGGGGCCATGGTGCGAACACCCAACTAATTACCTTTTTGTTAAGGGGCCGCGGTGCAATGTCTGAATCTTGTTTGTCGTGGAGTCACCAAATCAGAATCACAAGTAGAATTTGCAAGTGCTGAGCCAATTCAATCCCAGCAAGCCCCTCCCCCCCCGACCCGAACAGTCGTACGGGGACACATCAGAAGGAATAGTATACAAATGTATGCTGAACGAATATGAAGCCAACACTAAGCCAATCCTCCAGCAAGACTAAGCCAAACTTCATACCAGTTCGAATCCAGCAAATCAAAAACATCGAGACTGCTTACTTCCTTGGAAAGGATGATGGCTCTGACTGAATTCTCTTTAAGGAGCTTAAGGAGCCCTAGCTGCCATGGCACTCGGTGCTCGACTCAGTATGCTACGTTTTGCTTCCAAAGGCTGGCAGAGCTGCGGGCGGATGTGAATGCAGTGTCGGGCGCCGGCGTCAACGCCGCGTACCTGGTGCGCACTCCGGCACAGGTCCAGGCGGAAAGGGGCGGAAAGGGGCGGAAAGGGGCGGAAAGGGGCGGAAAGGGGCGGAAAGGGGCGGAAAGGGGCGGAAAGGGGCGGAAAGGGGCGGTTTCGCGGTTTTCATGTTACAGAGCTCCCTGGTTCATGATGGTTCAGGATTTCTGCGTTCTTCGCTAGAGGTTGCATATATCGTCAGCATGTGGCCTCTTTTCAAGTGAATTCCTGAAGAAGATCATTGCAGAGGTCCGAGCCAATGCCCTCGGTGGCCAGGATGTTGACGGAGTTTCGTTCTGATGGTATGATGAGGGAATGCTAAGGTAGCACGCCAAAGTCCCTGCAATAGTTTGCCAGCATTCAGGGCCCGTCTGAATCTAGGCTCATGTCCCCCCTAATTCCACTTGGGGGCTGAGGCCAGTTTGCTTTTTCAACCCCCCGTTGGGGGCACCAATGACATCAGTCAACAATACGGGGTTCTCTACTTTGTGGCAACATCCTTTTGGGGGGGGTTGTGAGACATCACCACTTGCCTGCCAGCCCGATGTGAGCTAGCCAGTGGTGTGCGCTGAGGGCACAGAGCGCAGGTTCAGGGAGCAATGTCGGTTGCCCTCCTTGAAAGCCTGGCATGGGCCTTCATTTTTTTGCGGAAGGCTTCAATTGGGTATGCCTGCAAGAAGGCTGGAGTGCATGCCCCGTCACAGAAGAGGAATTAATTTGTTTGGAGTCTGCAGGCCAACCTCAACACACATTAACGACAATTGAAAATACGGATATACTGTTTTGTCTGCGTGGACGCAACTACAGGCCCTCCTAAAGTGGGCGTTTTGAGATCCGTTGGGCATTTCTAGAGGAGATAATGCATGGGTCATTTTTGAGGGCACCCTTTGAAGTTGCCCTTTTTGTAGGGGTCAAGCCCTCGATTTTTGTGTGGGCCCCTGGCTATTGATCGGGGCCCTATATTTCGTTTTGGTGGCTTGAATAATCACATGCTCGACCAATGTAGTACCATCGACTTGGCTTTTGGTAAGGCCTTAGAGCTTGAAAATAGAGGCTCCTAATTTCTGCTATCTTCGGATCACCTTTTACTTGGGCTTAGGATGAGATAAAGCCATAGGGATTGGCAACTCATGCCCAAGGGTGTTCTCACTGCGCATTGGACATTTTCATGAGGAAAGCCATTTAAGGGCTAAGCTGGACAACAAAATGGCAGTGCTTAGACTTAATCAATCTAGGTCCCCCAGTAGTGCCCTTTTATCCCTTTTTTGGGGGAGGGTTCCCCTACTAAAATAAACTACAGAAAAAAGTTGGTACCCTTGTTCTAATCTCTCTACTGAAGGACCTAGTTGTCCCTACATGTTCCTTCCTTCCTTGGTGTGAACTGGACTAAATTGGGTTCTAAAATGGGTGGTGCACCCATTTACCCCCAAAATTGGATCCCAAAACGGTTTTGAACCATGGTCATCTGTCTGATGTGTCTCTCATTCAGATCCCAAGCAGTCCTGAGTCACCGTGTCCAACAAATGTCCTGAGTCCTGAGTCCTGACCCCCAAATGTCCTTGGCGCGTGAGGTGCTCCTAGAGGCGCGTGCGGACATGCATTCCCCCTGCGTGTGGTCCGGGCTTACGCCCTTGACGGGTGCGGCTTCGATGGCGGACCCGCAGACGGTGAAGGCGTGGGCTCCTTTGAGCGTGGTGCCAATTTTTTTGGGGGCGGGCTTCGAATAAGAAGGGAAACCACAAGGAAACCATCCATGATGGTGGAAATATTGAAAGTACTCACCATCCATGATGGTGGAATATTGAAGCTACTCACTGGAAATTGAAAGTGCTAAAAAGGGACTGTAAAACCAAGCCGCCATGTTGTTTTCCTTCGGCTGTTGTGAGACAATTCCATGTAGAGACGGAGCAAGAGAGAGGAAACAGAAACGAGAGCGAGAGCAAGAGAGACAGAGAGAGAGAGAGAGAGAGAAGCAAGAGAGGCAAGACGGACAACAGGAGACAGCGAACGCGCGAGAAGAGAAAGACAGAGCGGGAGAAAGAGGGGGAGGGGACAAGTGAGGGGGAGGGAGAGAGGGAAAGGGAGAGCGAGAGAGGGAGAGAGAGGCAGAGAGAGATTGAGGGGAGTGATCCTGAGCAAGAGGCTTCGCAGTGTGTGGGAATTCCCACAGACCAACAATGGGACGTGGGAGAGGGGAAGCCCTGGAATTCCAGCCAAGGCTCCCGTAGAGAAACTCTGTTTACAACCAGCTATATCCAACGAATGGTCATGTCGGGTGGGTTTGCTTGTAACGAGAGCTGAGCGGACAGAGGAAGACACGATTACCCTTCTATCCGCTCACATGCGACCCGGGGTTCGTGAGGACATTTTTTCTCTAAAGGGAGCGTGTGGTGAGTTCGTTCCAGTGCAACGAACGGCATCCATGATGAAAGTCCTGTACCCTGAACTTATATCGTTTGTTTACGGGACAGATGTTCCACATCGGCTTTGATGTTCTCATCCCAGCCGAGCTCTATCATCTTTGTTCCAGTTTAATCAGGAGCCAAACCCTGTCAAACCATAAATTGGAGGAAGAAGATATGGGCGTGTGTCTGCATGGGATGCGGAACCTCCAAAGCCCGGGGTTTCCCGTTGGCCATGCAGGGATGCCTTGCAAGCCGACCGAAGGCCCTTGTCGAGCACTGGCCAGGCTTTGCTCATGGCCCGGTGTGCCGTGAATCCTTCGCTGGTCGGCATGGGCTACACCCCCTTGCATGGCCTGGTGCTATTTTCCAGAGCGAACCGCCATGCTGAGGAGCCGCCCAACCGCAATACGCTCTTTTGCTCACTGGATCCGAGCCAAGTCCCTTGTTTTTATCCCAAGCCACGCCGAACTGTTGTTGCTCACGGGGCGTTACGCATAAGACTTTAAGAGCAGCATACCCAAAGGTACTTACTCAGGCGCGCCTGCAGTTTCGCGTGACTTGCCCATCCTGGTATATTTGTATGTTATGGGATGCTCAGCTGGCTGCTTAAAGCTTGCCCCCACAATGACGCTTCAAGCTGGAAGCTCATCCTCTCCTTGGTTGCCATTGCCGTGGTTAAAGCAAATATTTCTCTTTTGGTAAAGGTTCACTTTCCTATTTGCCAGCAAACGTAACTTTTTGCAGCGGGGTGTCGCCAACCCAGTTTCTTCGGGTGTGGGGAACTTACTTTGTTTCTTCCTTGGAACTGTGGGAGGTGGATGGAGCACGTGCTGTGGCAACCCAGGTTTCCTTGTGCGGCTCGGTGAGGCTAGACGAATGAAGTTGGATGATGAAAGCAAAGGCCCGACCCCGCGAATTCTGTTTCCACTCCTGTGGTAGACAGAGACGTTAGTTGCATTTGCAATGAAAGATGACATTCCCCACGATCATCTTCTCCCTTGGGAGTCATAAAAGGAAGCCACAAGGACGCAGATGCACTTCCATTTTGCCACACACCCTTTTTCGTGCGCCCCCACCCCACCCAAATTCACGTGTTCAGTGGCACCCTTTTGTTCTTCCGTCACACCCAAAATGGGTTCCAATTCCTTTTCTACTAGGCTGCCTGGTTGCAATTGCATAGTCAAGGGTGTCCTTTCCTTTGCAACATCGCCTCGAACGCGTACGCCCAGGACGGCACGTATGCTCCTGGCGCACCGTGCGGATCTGAAGCTCTGGCGTGTTATTCTCCGGGCCCTGACACTTCCAGGGTCGACTTCTCAGTTCTGGGCCTTAGGGTCCAGATGGGGTACACGGTCTCTTAGGCAGCCAGGCTCCATGTGTCTGGGTGCCATTAGCGACAAAGATTCTTATGACAGATGGTGGTGGTGTTCCTGTTGCACCGGTGTCCCACTGTGGCGGATTGGGGTTCTGGATCCCCCATTGTGATAAATCTAAAAAGGAAAAGCATCCCCAACATGTTGTTGGAGGTTTCCCTCCAATAGCAAACTGAAGGGTACCAACTCAGAAACAAAAGAGTTTTTCCACATAGGGGACCCCTAAGAATGAGTGGGTTCGTTTGGTTTCCCTTTTATGCCATCCACACAGGGGCACACCAAAATTGGCTCACATTTGTGTCTTTCCCGCATGAGGTGCCAATGGACATATGTTCACCCACTGGCATTGCTGGGACGAAGTTGGGATTTCTGTTTGACTTCCCTTTTGACAGAGTGTATGTGTTTGTTCACGAGTCGCGGGTGATGCGAAACCTGCAGCCGATCCGCCTGCAGGTGTTGCTTCAGATGCCTTTGCGTATCCCCACACCCTCAACATGGAATTTGGGGGAGGGGGGTGATTCCTGGAATTCCATTTGTGGTTCCACAATCCCTTTTCTGGGGAAGACTAGATAAATGGAATTGGGCCCCCACCCACCCCCCTTTCCCCTTAGGGATCTTTGCATGAAGGAATTCGGATCCTTGGCTCGCTGGCTTCAGGAACACTCAAGCTCGATGCGAAGGCACGTTCGGCTGGATCTGCAAAGCAAGCACCGCGTACGTCAGCTTCATGGGCTTCTTGGCCAAGCTGACGCAGCCTGAGAGGTGGGTTCACTTGCCGCCATGGATGCCTGAAACGTGGGCATGCTCCGGCATTTCTGGCCGTCCCACTTTTCCCCAAAAAAAACCTTTCAGATTGTCTGGCTAAAATGTTTTGCTAGAACAGGTAACTTCACGCTTAGGAAGTGTCATTTGCAGCTGCCACCAGACTACAGGCGCAGGCTGTTTCGTGCTTCATGGGTCGTGTTTGTGGGTAGTCTGTAGTGTTTCTTGTTTCCTTCTTTGTGTGTGTGTGTGCACATTTGTGTTTGCATGTGTGTATAGATTGTGTGTGCGTGTTTGTGTACTTGCTTGCCTCCGTGGTGGCGTGCTTGCATCTGCAGTTGTGCTTGTCAGGGCCTTTGCATCTTTGTGTTTTCACAGGTTTCCATCTTTGATTCGTGCGTTCACACGTTTACATACGTGTTTGTTGTCGGGAGAAGAAGAAGCAAGGTCCATTCATCCTCTCTAGGCCTTGGGATTCATGTAGCTGTTGGGACTTGAGCTAACCTCTGCTCACCTTGATGAACGTGCGCCTTTTTGGGCGTTTCTTGGTTTTGCTCACACACAAAATCGGGCGCCGTTTGTCCAACCGACGGATTGCTTGATTCAGAGAGACTTCACCAAGTCAGGAAACAAAAGACAATGTCAGGACGTGTGAGTCAGGAAACGACTAGAGGCGTGTCGGGAAACAACTGAGGGTGACACCAACAAGCTGAGCGGTAGAGATGTAGACAATAACATCATGCACGAGTCCGAAACAGAATATAATATATATATATATTATATACACATATATATATATATATATCAGGAAACGGCGTGCGGCACCTATATACCGACACGGGTTGGTATGGCTTGGCTTAGGCTTCGTTCAGCGTAGGGTGAAGTTAGGATTAGGATTGGTTTGGGTTTGGGTTCAGAGTTGGGTGAGCGTAAACTTAGAGGTGAACTCAGGGTTTGTCTTTTGGGTTTGGTTTCGGGCTGTTAGTTTTGGTTTGGAGTTGGGTTAGACATTAGTTTAGGGTAAACTCGGGGTTGGTGTAGGTTTTGTTTAGATTTTGGTTTGTGGTTTTTGGAATAGCTTGGGGTGTTTTGAGGGTTTAGGGCTTGGTTCGCGTTCGAGTTTTTTGCTTTTTAGGTTTCTGCTGGGTTTTAGGCTGGCGGGTGGGTCATGGTTCTTCGGGCTGGTTTATGCCTGGAGTAGCGTGGGTTTTGGGCTGTGTGTGTGTGCAGGTTTGTTTCGGTTTCTTTCAAGTTTGCTTCGATTGGTTAGCGCTGGCTTTGGAGTTTCTTTGGGTTTGTTTAGGCTTGGTCTAGCTTGATTTTGGATTGATTGTTGCTTGGTTCAGGGTTGGGTTGGTTGTGGTTTGGTCTAGGGTGGGTTGTGCGTTGTGTTTAGTTGGGAGTAGGATTGGATTGGGTGTGGTTGATTCTTGAATTCGTCGTGGGTTCAGGTTTGGCTTAGGTTGGGATGAGGGTTGGTGAAGTTGGGTGCAAGCTTCTTTCATGTTTCTTTCGGATTGCTTTGGGACGGGTTTAGGCTTGGTTGGGCATATGCTTGGTCTAGGGTGGCTACGGTGTTTCCGTTTCCTGACTAAACCGTCCTTCCCCTGTCTCTTTAGGCAACAATCTCGATGTAGCTTGGGATTCTATGAGGCAGCACTTTCAGACTGAGTTGGCTTTTGCCGAAAATCCTGGGACAAAAAGGAGAAGACGAGAGTACAGGCCCATTCCCCCTGTCAAGAAGGAAGGCACCACATGCTCCTTTTTTTGGGTCGCTGACCCTGGGTCAGCTTCCCTCCAATTGGTCGGGTTTTGCTAGTTTGGTGGTTTGGGAGTTGGGGATGGTTTTGGCGTTTCCCCTCTATTGAAATCACCAAGTCAGGGTAACCTGAGAGGACGCCTGGCGTGCCTTTTCCTTTGTTTGTGGGACAAATAAGCAGCACCGGTAGTGTAGAAGCCCTTTTCAAGGGAGGCTGTTCATTTCAGAGGAAGAGGCAAACCCTGAGACCCTCCATGCAATCCCAGAAGCCGCTTATTGAAACCACCAGGTAACTTGGTTAGCCTTTTCGCTTTTTAGTGTTTGGTGGGGTTTTCCATGTAGCCCACTACAAGTTAAACTTTTAGCGGGTGAGGACAGCTCAGAAGGGTAACCTGAGAGGACCCAAACCTCGAACCCACCGCGGGGCTTTGGTCTGAGGCTATGAGAGTCGCTCCATGCCGGTGCGCTTCTTCGCGAGCCTCAAGGGCCTCACCCCTTTGGGCCTGGCAGCCTTGGTGGGGGACAAGGCGCGCACAAGTCATCTCTGGTCCTCAGTGGTTCCCCTGTAAACTCAACCAAACCTAAAAATAATCAGTTTTTTGTTTTTTTACCCGATGGCCACTGGGTATCTGAGTAAATGGGTGTGGGCCTTTCTTTGTTTGTATCAAGTTTCTGTGGGTTTTGAGTGGAAACCAAGAGGACGTCCTCTTTGTTGCTGGGGGTGAGACAGGGGGGTCCCCAAAAAATAGACACGCCCAAATGTAACCATGATTTACAGCTAAGCAAATTAGACGGGGATGGGTATTTCTTGATTTCCAGTTCCTCTACTTTTCACTGGGTACAGCGATCTCACAAAGGATGAGCGAAACCTATTATGGCAGTTGCTCGACAAGGTTGGCCTTATGCACACAGATGGGGTTCATTAGGCTGTCTTCAGTATCGCGTGCTCATCGGTCCCACCCCGTTGTTTACAAACTATCCACGGAGCCAACGTATCCTGAACAACTCCGAATCGGATGGATCGCAAAAGCATTCAACTGGTTTCCGAAGCCGCAGTTGTGGTAAGGTCACGCCGGGACCGCCAGCATGAGCAGCGCCCAAACCCTGTCGGAGTAGGGGGTTCTAGTCCCTAGTCTTTGGTAGACTGTAGGACGTCCTGAAATAAACCTCATAATCAACCATGTATGACCTTGAACATCCCTCTTCCTGATTTCGCGGCAGGAGTCCTCGGCTAGTTTGGGCCAGTGGCAAAAACACTCCGCTCTGCCAGGTGGTTGTCGGATGTATCCTTGGGGCTTTCGAAAAAGCCAAGCGTCCGACGCGCGGAAGCCGAACTCCGAACTCCGAATCGGAAGCTCAGGGGCTGACGCGGCTCTTCCTGGAGCAGGGAGCGGAAATGACGCCCAACGCGCCCTGGCGGTCGGTCGGTCGGGCGGTGGGAGTTGTTGATCCGCCAAAAAGTGGCGGCGCATCACCTTTTTGAAAGGAACTCCTTTGTGAAGAAAGCTGGTTACAATGGAACTGGAGGACATGGCCCCTGACCAAGAACCTTGAGGAGGGGGACCATGCAAGGAGGGGCCTTCACCCCACGGCTTTGCCTGGGAATGCACAACCAATTGAGGTCCGTCTTTTGAAAGCCGACGTCCCCCCCATCGCTAGAGCCCGCAAAGTCGCAAAGTGGCCGAAAACGAAGCCCTTGAACAGGACACACCCAATGTCAAACAAAGATTATTTGTAAATGTAGTAGGCCAACCATATTACTTGTTTATATACTCATATGGGTATGGGTCAAAATTAATCCACATGGGGGGGGGACCGCAGGTTTTAGTCCTTATGTTCTTCCATTTGCCAGGCGTTCCATTGTGATTTCGGGTACCCATTTTTTGACCCACACCCATATATATATATATAATATTATATGTATATAGATGTAACCTATACATGTATATATGCATATATACATATATATATATACATATATATATATACATATATATATATATATGCTCTTTGTATATGTATGCATTTGTAGAACTCCTTCCCCCTCACTTCACCTTTGCCCGGCTCGGCCCTTTGCCTCAGGCGCGAGGTGATGGCCCGGAGGAGCTTGCCAGGGCCAATGAGCATCTGCACCTCCTGCCGATGCTGGCCACCTTCCACGTGTGAACCGCCTTGGGTCCTGGGGTCCTTGAGAAAGGCCGTGGTCCTTGGACAACTTGTTTTTTTCAGGGTTGGCCACGTCCTTAACGGTTGACCAGCACAAATTCGCGCATCATCCATTGTAGATGGGACAACTTTATCAGATTCACTGATGCGAGGGTAAACAAGGCCAACTCAGACCATAGACAGGCCTTTCTTTTAGGCTGTTTCTTGGGCCTCTTTGGCTGGCATTACCCGAAAATTATGACAAGCAGTCACCCCAAATATATCTTCCTGCCCCGATTTCAAGCGCAGGCTTCATCCCATGCTGTTCGAATGCTGCACGCGGATGGTAAGCTTTCGGGGGTGCCCGTCGCAGGGAGCTGACCGCAACCGGAAAGTACAGCGGGAGCATTGTATGGACCGTGGGAGCGTACCCCAGACACTGCAGCTTCGCGTGATGTTGGCAAAAAGTCAAGCCAGCTGGGTGTGCATGTGTGTGTGTGTGTGTGTGTGTCCTTTTTAATTTAGGGAGAGTCCGTTGGGTTGGTGTTGAGAATCAATGTCAGGGCTCTTGCATTCTGAGACAAACCGAGCCAAAAATGGAGTCAACACGGCGCCTTCCTCAACGAGACATGTTCTAGGTGCTTTAGGAACACAACGCTTCCGGTGTTTAGGTGACCACGCCCCCACCGAAATGCCCCTTGCCAAGGAGCTCAGTTGCAAGCCCCATGCTTGCCCTGGGTGAAGTAGATATCCAACATGGGAGAAGTTTCTCAGCAGGTCTGGGGTTTCCAGCTGGAAAGTTGAATGCCGGAACCATTGAGTTGGCTTGACATACGCCCTTCAAACGGATCCATTGGTCATTCATCAAAGGCTGAACGCATGAGTTCTGAACCTGTGGGCTCCTCACCGAATGTTCATTGACAAGGACCCAAGACATGTTCCAGAGCCAGGCTCCAAACGGAGCCAATGGCTGTCCGTGCCAAAGCCCAAGGCTCAGCGCTGTCGACCCGGAATGGGATTTAGAGCTTCGCCGGGCTTTGGCTTCGTCTCACTTCCCGCCTGAAGGTTTATTGCGGGGACGCGGAACCCTGGCCCCAAAGGGGCCATGGCCACGGAGCTAAGAGCCGCCTGGAATCCGTTGGCCGGCAGCGCAACATTTCCATGCAATGGATGTGTTTGGTGGGCTCCCCGCTACACATGGAGTCCCCCTACTGAACAGGTCACTGGTTGCAACTTCAAATCACCGGAGACCAGGTGGCCTTGAGCTTCGCAGGATCTTGCACATAGGCTAGGCCGTGCGCATGCGCAAGGGCTGTGACAGCCTGTTCACCGGCCTGCCGCGGTCACTCGCGAAACTTACTCGCGGCGAATTCTTCGGGCCGTTTTGGTTTTGGCTTGGCCCCGTGCAGAAAAGAGAGACGTGCGCGCTGCCGCGCTAGTCAGTTGCCAAGTTCCTGAACTTCTCTTGGGGGAAGAACTGTCCTTAACCACCAGCTCAACCTTTTAGTTTTGCCAAAAACCAAAAGGCATAATTTCAGGGACCTGCAGGTGGTGAATTTTGTTGGTGTTTTCTTTTTTCAACAGACAGTCATTGGCCCAAATTAAAACCTACCTTCAATCGGCAAAATGAAGGACACGGCCCGTTCGCACCGAGGCAACCTCACAGGCCGGCGCCCCGGCGGCCAGGGAGGGCCTGAGAACGAGGGGATGCTTCGCTGGATGGTTCAGCAGTTGGGGTACCCTTTCGGTGGATGGTTAAGAAGGGAAAGCCACACACTGAGCAGGTCGGGGCGTCGAATGATGTGTGAAACGATGAAGGGAAGCAGAACTGGACGGCGGCCGTTTTCTAAAGGCGGTATCGTTGCCCTTGCTGCCAAGGAAGCAATTGATCTGATGCACCTGAGTTGATCGTCTCTGCTGGCACCTGGCCTTGTTGAGAATGCCATGTGCCCCTTTAATCCGTCGTTTAGACTCGAGTGTAGTTTGTGTCCTTTCCCCTTGGTGGGTCAGCCTTCTGCCTATGGCAAGCTCACCCTGAAGATCCTTACCTGGGGATCCCTTGTTCTGGGTGAATTATAACGACCTCACACGACCAAACCCCAAATGGTGGTTTATGTGGGGAACAGCCCCCCAACCACCAAAAAAATCAAGTAGGTGAAATATTGTAATTCGCCCTAAACCCGAAACCCGAAACCCGAAACCCAGCTTCGTCCAGGCATGGGAAAAACTCGCGGGTGACTTCCAAGCCCACAGCTCCGACTCCCGACTCGCCAGGCCTGGGTGGATGCGGAGGCGCTGGTGGAGGCCTTGAGCAGCGCATGGCAGGCCTGGCCGGGAAGTGGCCAGGAGAGGCTCAACGCTTCGGGGGAGGGTGCTCTTCGGACATGCGCGTTGTACATGCATATGTGCACATATATATATATATATATATATGTACACATGCATATAGACATGTAAAAAAATGCATCCATCTGTGCATATACATATACTGATTTATTCACACATTCTCATACACACTTGTTCCTACCTCGTAGGAACTGTCCATATGCATGTTCGAGAGGCCTTTGTCACGAAAGCTAGCTTTAGCTAGCTGAAGTTTCTCCTTGCGTAAGCAAGGTAAGGGGCTCAAATGCCGAAAGATTGATTTTTTCAATTATTTGAGCCGAAAAGATTGAAACACATCAATTATTTAGACCCCCCCCCCCTCCCCCCCCCCCGGGTCTCAGGCTCGATTCCTCCCTGGTCCATCCCCCCCCCCCGGGCAGTGGCTCAGTGTTCAGCAGTCTCGGTTTGCCCGTTTTGGACTTGGTGCTACGAACTTTTACATGTTCCACCGATTCAGCTTGTTCATTTGAGACCTCAGTCTTCTCAGTAAACCACCTCGCAAGAATCGTTGCACACGCAGCATGCAGAACCCAGAGGTGCTTTAAGACAGCTTCTGACGCCTCTCGTTGTTTTTATTTTTCAAGGTTTGCCACGCCACCATGTGCGTTTGCGTATCGCATCCTACGAATCTTGCCGGGCCTCTCGTTGTACACAAGCTACCCATGAATCCACTCTGTCACCGACCCATCTCATGCAACAACTGCTAGCTTTCGTTCACCCGCTCCTCAAGTAAGAGTTTGTACCAGAGGATGCAGGTTCGTTGGAGAAAATAGCGAAGCTTTCCATCCCCTCAGCTTACCACAGAGTCAGCTCGGTACTGCAGCAAGCAGAATCAGTCTTCAGTGCATTGTTTCATGCTGCTTGGCTCGAGCCTACACTATCGAAGCTATTTGTTATGCGTTTCTCAGTTTAGTAGCCTGGGCAACAAACCCAAGTCCTCCATGCAAATATTGACGTTGATGTCAGAAGCTCAGGCGGCTGCTTTGGTTGCTTTTGCTGGCGTGGTGAATTCAAGCGGGTTGAAGGCAAGCTTGGGCTGCAGCCAAGGCTCCATGACCAAAGTTGTGGGAGATCGGGTTTTGTTCTCTGATGCCAAGGTGGCCTCCTGAAAAGTGTTAGTGGTTCAGTAGTTTTCGGGGTAGCCCAGGCGCGCAGACACGTGGAGTGACTGAGTGGCTGAGTGGCTGCCAACTAGTTGCAACCCCAGTTTTGACTACTGTCCAACATCGCAGGCAGGTATTGATTTGTTTCGGCGGCATTTAGTGCCGATGATTCGTTTGGCTAGCGAGGTGCTTCTGAGCGTCACTGGGGTTGTGATGCTTGTGGGCTTGATCTACATCCTGGACATCGAGTTGGTTCTTTGCTTGTCCCGCGGCTGAACAGACTGACGCAGCAGCCATGACGACAGCGGATTGCCCAGGAAGAAGGGCTTTGTTCTATGCCTGGCTCGCCCAAGTTCGGATTTGCGCTTTGCCAAGCAACCAAAGCTGTTCTACCAGAGCTGTTTGATTGATAGCCCTATTTGGGAGTGTTTCTGAGTTGCTGTCATGCTATGCTGCCATGCTCCGCAGGCAAGTGGTAAAGCGTCAAGCGTGATCAAAAAAGCCAATGAAATGCAGCTTTAGCGAGACGGGAGAAGGTCTCTAATTCACCGTGGTGCGTTTCTGTTTTATGCAAGTCAGGGAATCCACCACATGAGTTAAGTATACTGATGTTGCCGCTGCTTGCTGGAAGAGGCATGCTACCACGGTGGTTCATGCTGAGAATTGGGAGGGTTGAAAGTGCAGTCGTGAAGGAAATCGCGACTTCACCTACCGGTGTTTGGGTGAATCGCTCGCACGCCAAGCACAGGTAGGTGAAGTCGCGATTTCCTTCACGACTGCACTTTCAACCCTCCAAATTCTCAGCACGGTTGTGGGTTCCACGCTCCAACCCCCGCTGAGACTACTGGTCGCCTTCGCCGTGACCACCGCGATCGTGTTCTTTTTCTTCTGCCTTTGCGGGCGGCGCGCTCGGCACGGAGCTGGATCACCGGCCTTGCCGGGGCCAAACAGCAGGGGGCGGTCCTTCCGATGATTCGGACATTGTGAACTGAATAATACTCGAATGCGTACTGGCCACTTGGGCCCCTAGCCAGCTTGAAGTTGGCGTCATGAATGTGAGCATCAGGGTTGACCTTTTCGTTGCCCCGTACTCCGCAGATCTTTTTTTGGCGTCAGGCTTCCCAAAAGCGGGGCCAAACAAAGACTTGCCTTCCCAAACTGGATGACGGTAGTAGGTGCCCTCTTGATGATTTCCCATGAGGAGCCTGTAGCTTCATGGTTTGCATCAAGTCATCGGGTCAGGACTTGCTGTGAACCCCTCCAAGTAACAAAAGTCAAGAATGAAAATACACTTTCAGAGCGTCAAGATGGGACCAGTGCTCTCTGGTTGTTTGGGGTACGCTAATGCCCGGCATTGAACGCCGAAGATCCGTTGAGGATTTCTGTCTTCGATGGGCCCCAGATTCCACTGCAAACGTGGGAGGGTATGCCGATTCTTCAGTGGCACTCTTTTCCCTTTGTCGTTTCTTTTTCGACCGAACCGGCCACTGGTTGAACCCCAAAGGAACGCCTACCATGTTCGCCCCTCCCCCCCCCATTGTCTTTGGTGCATTTTGCTTGGATGTTAGAACTTTAACTTGTTGCCAACTAATGGGTTTTCCATGAAACCACTAAACGTTATTCACTTTTAGCAGGGCTTCGCAGATTTCGCAACCAATGTTTGATACCTCGAGCCAGTTTCCCCCGCCGTTTCTGTCCGAGGTGGGCAAACAATTTTTGATACAGAGCCAGGTTTCCTTTGGGGCCGTTTCTGTCCGAGGTGGTCCTTTGGGCCTTGGGAGCTGACCATCATGACGGTCTTCCTAAGTTATGCTGTGGAGCCCGCCTTTCACATCGGCCTTGGCCTCAGCTCCCAAATTGCCCCAGAAAATGGGATGCACATTTTGGATAAACCGATAAGCCAGGGTTGACCCTCTGACCTTTGGCTTTCCGGTTTGTTTTTTTAGTCAAGGGTCCAAAATGTCTCGTTCCTTGGGCAAGTACATGCTTGTTCCGAGGTTGCAGGTCAAACACTGGGCGTCAAATAGCCCATAAGACTCAATTCCCTGAGGGCATCACCAGAACCATGGAAACATGTTGTTTCACTGTTTCCCGAATCCCCAAAGTTTTGCGGAGGCCCGCACCAGTCAGGGCGGTTCCTGCCCAATTTCCAGGGGTTTCATCTTGTAGGTTTCGGAGGCGTCACGTCTCGCTCCATGCGTGGCCGCGGCCGAGGGCACGACTTCATCAATCCTGGGCTTCCGGAAGGTTTCAAGGGAAGGGGGACCAAGCCGCATGGCCACTGGGACCTCTCACATGGGTATGGCCGGTATGAGTCAAAATGAAACCAGGGGACCACAGCTGTTGGTCGTGTCCATTTGCCAGGGCAAGCCATTTTGGTGTTTTCCGATGTTTGACCCGCAGCCTTGGTGGTGAGCGCGTAGCTCCCCAATCTACGTTCTGGACAACAACG
Organism: Effrenium voratum; assembly: GCA_963377175.1. Taxonomy (NCBI): domain Eukaryota; class Dinophyceae; order Suessiales; family Symbiodiniaceae; genus Effrenium; species Effrenium voratum. Next base: position 991,235 of record CAUJNA010000125.1, on the reverse strand, counting down.
CCCCAACTTCTACGTAAGGATATTTCCAGATGCTGGCAGCCACAGTCTAAAATAGCGCACAATCTTGACTTGCAAGTGTAAAATTCCGATGTCATGTGGCAGGTTGGAAGACAAAGCCATTTACCTGGTGCTTTGTTGTCCGAAAGACAGGCTTTTGAATAATGGGGGGAGCTCTAAGCTGTGACTGCAATTTCCAAAAGCGTTGCCTCTCTGGATTGCACGGCGTGTCTTTCTTGGAGGCAAATCTTGCTGCAACACCATCATGCTGCCTGGCCGAAGCAAGTCCTACCACCTCCCAAACCCTCCCCACCTAAAACGCCAGGTGATTCCCTTGAAACGACGGCATCCGCAATGCTTGTGGAAGGGAACTGGGAACATGCAAGTGCCTGCTGCCTGCTGCCTGCTCTTGTTCCAGTTTCTCTCGCACTGTGCCTGTTGCTGGGTTGGGTGCGTTACAAGTGCGAGCCTGGCACACCAAGTGGGAGATTTGCGAGACGCCTCTATTGCAAATGATCATGCATGGAGCGCGACTGGCGAGCCACGAAGCATTGCACCCCTGGCTTGTCGTTTCAAACGATGCATCACAGTTGACCTTGGCATGGCCTGTGGTGTCTTTACTATTGCTCTTTAGGAACTCGTGCCTTTTTTCCTGTTTTTTTTGGGGGTGGCTGCCCTACTAAAAATGGTCTTCCCAAAAAAGGTTACCTTTTTTTCCAGGGTCACTGAACAACTGAGTAGACCTTCACAACTTTTTGGCAGGCCTGCGTGCCGAGAGGAAGCCGGCGGAACCGGCACTGGATGCAGGCGGGGAGGGGGCGTGCATCGATTTCCGCCATCCACCACGAGCGACGGGTCAGGGGGCGCCAGTCAAGTACAGAGGCAGAAATCCAATGACCCAAGAACAAGCCAACCAAAGAGCACTGCGGTCTCAAGCCTCCGAAGCCTTCGGGGCAACTTTTACCATCTCGCGCTTGGCCATCTGGGTGTGAAAGATGGCCCTTTTGGGGCCTTTCAAGCGTGGCGTGCCATGAGGGTCCCGCCAACTGACCTGCTAGCTGGGGCCATAAGCGTCGCTTCTGGCGGATTGGTGACATGGAGTTGCTTGCTCAAGTGGCGGCTGCGCAGACTAGCAGTGCTTTTGGGCGTTAGCTTCATAGACGGTTTCCGATGGTGATTGCCCAAGGCTGCAGGAAAGAACATGTTAAGTGTGCCACAGCAGGTCACAGCATGTTTCTTTCTCTAGGGGAGCTCTCATGTTTTTGCAACTGAACTCATTCTCGCTGTGAACGTGTTATGATGTTCTTCTTTCCCAGGGTCCTCCTTGAATATCCTTATTTCCTCCGACCTTTGCCTCTAGCACCGCCTCGATTCATGTGAGGGGAGGCATCAGAATCATTTCCAATCAGCCCCTGCTTCCAAATGTTGGGCACCCTTGGGGCTGAGCTACCCTGGCCGTTGGCAGTCGCTGTGCAGGCTTGGCCTCAATCACAGATGGCAGCTGGGTTCTGAGAGCGACGGCAAGCCCTGAGATTTCACTCTTGGGAGAAGCTCCAATATTGGGAGAAGCCACCTACCAATCTGGTCCAATTTGTTTTTGTTTTTTCCCCGTCGAAAGTACCACTGAATCTTTTAGACCTGTCGAATCTGGAAGTGCAGTTGGAGATAACACCCTGAATGAAGTGAGTTCCCAGTGTGTGCATCATCCCAGGTGCAAGAACCCTTTAGGTCAACAGTCCGTAATTCCAAGCTCCTGTCGAATGAAGTGACGCGAACTCTTCACTGCGGAATGCCCCACATTTGCTATGAGTTTCCTCCATGGCGCTCCATTTGCCATGTGCCTAGCAGATGTTTCGGATACGGAACCACTCAACTCCACTTGCGTGTAGGAAAGCGGCAAGCCTCAACTTGGCTCGGTTGCGACCAAGCAGGGTCGAAGATCTCTGGGGGGATGGATTGCAGTCAATCTCATTCCGAGGTGATGCCCAACCCCTGGGTCGGCGTACCCGGCGTCCCTCACCAAAGAGTGGAAGGGCCCATCCATTTTCCCTCTGGATGCAAGCGGAATCATGCACCAAAAACGGCTTAACCGCTTCACCTCGCGTTTTCGTCTGGGGTAGCTTATTTGCCTTGCTCATCGTCTGAGGTGCGGCCATCGGGCAGCTTGTCCGCAAATGCAGCTCTCTGACCAGGAAAGATTTTCCAGAAACAATCCCGTGCAGATGTTTGAGTCCCAGCCCAAGCCGAACAACTGGGGTGGCCTGCCATCCTTTATATGGCTGTGGCTCAAAATTAACCAGGAGGGGTTACGCAGGTTTTGGTCCATGGTTCCACTTACCAGGGTTCCATTTTGGTACCGGTTTTTTGAGCCACAGCCATATTTTTTGAGGTAACTATCGTCCATAGAAGGTTGTTGGCGTACCTCACCTGGAGGAATCCGGACCTCGCTTCAAAAATTGCCAGGACGGGGGATCGTCATCAGACGGCCAGGGCATACCAAGGCCAATCATTTTCGCAAAAGCTGAAGCTGCACCCTCAACGGGGCTTGCCTTTGATAGCACTGGGCATCACAGACCCCAGAGTGCTTTTTTGTTTGCGCACAGGCCAATGTTTTGTTTCGCAGGTAAGCGCGGGCAATGCAAAGCCATAGTGTGCGAGACGGCCTCCAGAGAGCTTTCCAAAGATGCGTGGTTTTGTGTAGCATGGCAGTGAAGTCAGAAGGTTTGTTACAGAATACCTGCATATATCCCAAAGTGTGACGCTTTGCCGAGGTCAAGCTGGTCAACTGATGTTTGCCAACGGCTTTTTTGGCAATCAAACGGCGTTTTTTGGCAATCAAACGGTTCACACAAGTTCTTGAATATTCGCGAATTGCTCCAACGACGTTTTGGGCACCAAGCGCGTTTATTTAACTTCAATCAGTGGCGGAAATTCGGCGCCCTGGGCTTTCCAGGCATGATAGATTTGTAATTCTACGCGCAGCAAGAAGCTGTTGATGCATGGTTGGACCTGACAAAGCTTTGGAAGCACGTAGCGCTCTGAGGCTTTCTGCTTTGCGCCAGCTCAAACAGGCATGCCTTCTCAAATGCGTGATTTCAAGCCCTACGTTGAACAGCCAAAGGTGAAAGCGCCGCGCAGCTCAGCTTTTGTGGGTCTGCTCAGCAATTGTACTCTCCAGAATGCTTTTTCTGCTTGGGCGTCTATTCTCTTACCCTTGTGGTTTCCGTGGGCCTTGTTGCCTCTTATTTGGCCAGTGGCTGGTGCTTCTAAGCGCCAGAAAGGAACGCCGCCAAACGCTATCGCAGCAAAGCCAAGTTGCCACCCCCAGACTTGGAATTGAAAAGCCCTACAAAGATCTATTTGCCATGGCCGCCCAGCTCCAAGCACATTGGCGCAGACGCATTTAGCGTGAAACTAACAACCGAACTTTGTGTTTGCCGGGACACTGGGTTGAACAGGCTCCCCACAACAATCTTACAAACAGCGCCCGGCTCAAGATACGCAATGCTGAGGTGTTACAGAAAACGCCGTGATTTCTGGAGTTGCCCCCTCCCCCCCCCTCCCTAGGCTCAATTCTGAGTCCACGTGTCCATTGTTTTCCATTGGGGTTGTTATAACAAAGGAAGGGGGGTGGGGGGGCTGGTGGCCGGATTGCGGCGTTTTCCGTAACACGCCAGATTTCTCAAAGGCTCTAGGCTGAGCTGCCAATGACTTCCCCCTATCAAGAATGCGCTCTATCATTTATTTGTTTTTCGCGGACCCCTCGTCCAGACCTGAACTTATTAGCTCTCCAAACCAGGCTTGACTTACGATTGCATTTACGTTTGAATTATCAAATTGCAAATTCAAATCTAGAGTGAGCAAATCAGATTGAACTGCAGCGCCCTTGTGGTACCCAATCAATAGTTTTTTTTGCCCCAGGGAATATTGATTAAAGGGGGGAAGGGGGGTACCCCATTTATTGCTATGGGGAAGCCGTTCGCCAAGGCAAAGCTCAAACTAGCATGAGCCTCGCAGCAAAAACCGAGCACGAGCCGGGCACGAACCGGGCACAAACCGGGCACGAACCGGGCATGAGCCGGGCACGAACCGGGCATGAGCCGGGCACGAACCGGGCACGAACCGGGCACGAACCGGGCACGAACCGGGCACGAACCGGGCACGAGCCGGGCGCGAACCGTGCGCGGTCCGTGCGCGATCCGTGCACGAACCGGGCGCGAACCGTGCACGAACCGTTAACGAACTGGGCGCGAACCGGGCACGAACCGGGCACGAACCGAGCACGAACCGGGCATGAGCCGGGCACGAACCGGGCACGAACCAGGCACGAACCGGGTGCGATCCGTGCACGATCCGCGCGCGATCCGTGCACGAACCGGGCGCAAACCGGGCACGAACCGGGCGCGAACCGGGCACGAACCGAGCACGAACCGGGCATGAGCCGGGCAAACCGGACACGAACCGGGCACGATCCGTGCGATCCGTGCGCGATCCGTGCGCGATCCGTGCACGAACCGGGCTCGAACCGGGCACGAAGCGGGCCGAACCGGGCCCGATCCAAATACGAGCCTCCCAAGCAGAGCGCCACCTGAGCACAACCCAAGCAGCACGAACAGAGCGCGAGCCGGCAGAGCAGAGCACCAATTGAGCACGAACCGAGCACTAAGCAAGCACAAGCACGAACCGAGCGCGAAGCGAGCAAGCTTAGGGTCGCAACCCTACCTAGCTCGGTTGTGAGTTTCGAGCATAAATGCTTGTTTGGTTTTGGGAGGCAGGCTGCCGCAAAGCCTTGCCGCGTGGAAATATAGTTTCCGAATTCACGCGCAGATGAAAAGCACTCCTGGCCCCATGTGCAAAGGCGAGCCCCGCTCAAGATGATCACCACAATGTGTGTTAAAAAAGAAACACTACTATACAGCTGGGTTATGTGGCCTTCAAAATTGGTGGAGGGCCATTTACTTTGATGCGAGGCTTCTTATGAGCACTGTGTTGCTCTACCTAGGGCTTGTCATGCTTGTAGCCGATGTCGGGATATGTTGGGGAGGCTTGGTAGCGTTGACCTATGATGAAGAGCTCCCCCCAGATCCCCAACCCATTATTCATCAGGGGCTGCCCCTTCGAAAACCATGTGCGCTAAAAAGGACCCTTTGCACGAAGTGAAATATCAGGTGCCAACAGCACAGATGGTTTCAACTATCGTCGACCGCGGATGAATAAACCCGGTGTTCCCCTCAGAAAAGGGGACACCTGCTATGGCTCAACCAAGTCTTCATCTAGGGTCGACATGGAAGGTACGTTCTCATTGCCGAACGCGTCACGGCTTGCAACTCCCAGGGCGGCGGCGCCGGCGCCGCCGCAGGTCCAGGTGGGACTGGGTCTGGGTCTGGGGCCAGGGGCAACCCTGGCAGCCAGCAGTGCTGATGGAAGGGGGTTCAGAGACTAAAAGTTAAACTGTTGCGATTTTTGCTGCTGATTTCAGACAATTTGACTTGATTCTGGTTCCGGATGTTGAGATGCCCAGATAGCAACAGAAAGTTGAACTGTTGCGATTTTGGCTCCTGATTTTGAGATGCCCAGATAGCAAAGGAAAATCAAAAGCATGGGTAGTGGCGGCAGAGAAGATTCGTTTTTCCTCAGGTCAACAGCTGCCGCTGTTGACCTGTGCCCCTGTAAGTTGGCATTTGAACGAACTGTGCCTGTGCTTGGCGCTAAGTCTTGCACCTACCCACCCCCACCCCCAATTGGAATTCGGCAGTGGTGCCCTCTAGACTTCGGTTTCTATAGTATGATTTTCACTTTTGTGAAAAGAACTGCCCCATGCCAAGGGGCGGGTGAGCCATGAAAGCAACAGCAGAAACCCGAGGCTCAGCTGCACAGCTTTGTCAGAGTAGGAGTGGCAGCCGGACGCAACATGTGTACTTTGTCTCTCTCTCTCTCTCTCTCTCTCTCTCTCCGATGCAGGGCGACTCCGCGAAGCAAAGGCACTTCAAAGGGAATCACGGTGTACATCGACTTCCTCCAAAAGATAAGCATCGCCGGTGTTCGTGTACTTTGACCCTAATGCTTGGTGTGCCCAAGCGAGCACAAACAGATGCCCATCGCTTTCAGTGAGCAACACTTTGGTTCAATGTCCGCCATTGAGCGCTTTGAACTCTGGGGGCCGCCCGGGATCCTTTCCATCTTTCTATGTGCGGAGCGTCCCCCCTGAGCCGGCGCATACAGTTGACAGCGTTGGGCCAGTTCAAGCTTGTGTCGCAACCTCCCATTTGAAGATGTTTGAAGAGGCTCCCTTTGGCTTCTGCGTTAAGAGGGGCCAGAGGCTGGTTGTTCAAAGCCGACCTTTGGAACAATGGTTGGCATAGTACAATGGATCAGGGCTCCTTGTTTGCCACTGGAAAATCTAGAGACTTCAATGCCACAAGGTGCGACTCCCGAAGTATCAGCAAACTGACCATCATTGGGCAAAAGCCAGGGTAGCTTTGGTTTCAATTGAACTTGTGGGCAGCACGGTGCAGCCCCTTGCTTCCTCCTCAAACACTCAACTCGTGACTGCGAGTTGAGGCGCCGCGAAGCTCAGGCATTTCTGAGGCCAAGGGCGGGGAGGGATGGTTCTTTGGAATTTCCAAGGTCTCAGGTGATGTAGATGTCTTTGCTTTCTTGCCTTCCGTGTGGTTGTTTCCCGCATATTCCGGGGCGTTTGTGGCGTTTGTGGGTGCACTTGTGTTGACTCTTGGGAGCGCGTTCTGGGGCCCCAAGGCGTCTTGCAGGCCCACCGTTTGTCAACCCACACAAAGTAAATCCCTGGAAGTCCTGGTCCTCATGTTGGTGGCCAAAGACGAGTGCAGGCATTGCCTTGCTGTATGTTTTGCTTTAGGTGGGCGGTATCTGTATACCATGTGCTACTTGGAGTTGAAAAGGACGGCCACCTTGCGGGTTTTGGGGCCCCCGTATGCAGAACCTAAATCTGTGAGCCTAGGAGCCCAAGAGTGCAGGTACCTTGTGCCAAGAGACTCGCGGGGCTTGCCGCATGCCTGCCCAGTGAAAGATCGAAAGCAGTTGGCCAGGTCAGCGATGTGAATCCAAAGGGCAAGGACTCGCCAGAGGCCGGGGAGCCAGACAGATACTTGAAGCAAAGTTTTGTTCTAACCCAGGGCGTTACACATGGCCAGGCAGGCAACATTCGTCACTTCATTTTTTATGTTTTCCTCCTCGTTCGCTTTTGAACCTGTGTTGTGCGGTAGCCCGAGGGAGTACCAAACAGCTTCAGCGACTGCACAGAGGGCGCATCCTAAACATGTAATCACATGACCCCGCCTAACATGACGGTTTGAGGAAGGTTATTGTGGGATCGGATGTGAGGAGTTCCATGTAAATTGGACCGGTGGGCTTCGCTTCACCGGTGACAGGAAGCGATCGAGCGGTCCATCCATTTGGTGGCAAAGAACCTGGTCTCCAACTCGCTCAAGCTTATGCTGCCGGATGCTCATCATGCTCAGGGCCATAACCCTCAGCTGTCCAGGCTCTTTCATAATCCGTACTTGGGCTGCCCAAGCGGGGGATGCCGGAAACCTCTTTCAAGCTGACGGAGACAAACCCCAGTTGTGCTTTTAAGATGGGAGTCACATCTTAAAGTCTTAGTGAAGGCCCCTTTCTTCGAAGGAATTCCCCTATTAATCGCTGGATATCAGAGTATCCCCTGGGAATATATTGAGCCCCCAATTGAATCCACCATCCCTGAAAGATCTGGAGGCAGGGTATTCCATGACTGGCAGTTGGGGATGGTGCCAACCATAGACTGGCAAGGCCTTCCCCAAGTGTAAATCTTTACCTTGGGATGTGGCCAGACCCTTTGAGTTTCAACAATTTTGACAGATGATTCAGGTTCCTGGTGTCAGGCAATCCGGGACTAATTCCTGAGTTCTCTGAAAGAAGCTATCGCGGCTTCAGCGTACTGTCTAGGAGGGCTTGACCTGGGGCACACCGGCAGACAGCTGTTGCCCTTTTTGGTGAGTTGGCCAGAGCTGCAAAAAATGGAAGTGGAGACACTGGCCCTGGAGTTCCCTGGGAAGTTCTGCGGCACAGTAGAAACATTCCCCCGCGTGCGCCAAAGCGCCTGAATTGGGCACCGAGGTGCGGCATCCTGCTGGCTCCGAGCCACCTGCGCAGCTTGGAAGGATTTGCTGAGGGGTTGCTCAGAAGTGAGCAACGGGTGTTTAAACAATTCAATCCTTGCCGCCCTCAAAAGGAAGCAACAGGACACTTTGAAGCAACAGTTGAGTAAACATGTTGAAATAGTGGATTGCCCAACCTTGGTTGCGGTGCTGAGCATCTCCGGGCTGCTGCATGCACGTTCAGCGATTGATACTCTTGCTTCGCAGGCCCCAGGCATTCAACCTGCAGCTTTGCACAGGCAGCATGTTGCAACTGTTCCCTTGCCATCTTCCTTTGAAGGCACCAGCCCCGCATGGCTTGCCCCTCCCGCTCTCCACTGACGGGGCTCACCTTGCCAAATGCGGCACCCAAGCTGGCCGGGCTGGCTTGCTCTTAGCGTGTGTTGTGGCAATGCGGAGCCATTCGCGACCTGAGCAAGTGCCGGACGCGCGGCGGCAGCGCATGCTGCGGCGGCCGTCTCACAAGCTCCCAACTGGGCGCGATGGGCGCAACCTCCAGTTCCTCAACCAACCAGCAGGACTCAACAGGCGGAGGTCCAATCAGGCGTCAGGCGCCCGAGGTCGGATAAAACACTGCAAAAGTCCGAATCACTTGCTGAATCTGGTTGAGCAAGCTGCAACAGACAATGTCATGGAAGCAAGTGTCATTGGAGCAGCAATGCAGAAGTGCGGCCAGAGTTTTTGGTGGGACACGCTTGTGGCATTGCGAGCGATTCAGCTGCAGAAAGGTGTGAGGCTGTCAACGGTGGAGCTGAGCATTGTTATGACTTCCCTGGCCTTTTGCTTGAGGAGGAAGGGCAAAATGCAGGTTCTTCCGCAGCGTGTGCCAGCGGTGCTTGCAATGGCACAAGACACTTGGACGGAAGTGGATCCGCCGAGAGGGGCATCAGGGCCAAATGACTTCAACTGCTGTCTCAGTAGCGCCTTAAAGCTGGCTCGCCAGATGGATTGCCCCAGTGCAAAAGAATGGGGTATGGAGCTTTGGAGCTGCCAGGGTCTAAGCTTTTTGAGGGACCCACTTTCCCACAGCACCTACGTTGCATTCTTGGAGCATTACAGGCATCATGATGAGGTGGACGCCGTCCTGGCGAAAGAAAACGTGGATGCGGGCAAAGTCGAGCTGAACTGCGTGACCCTCGGGGCGTTGTTGGACGTTGCAGCTTCACAGACGGATCTTCAACGTGTCGAGCATTTCTGGAATATGTTTATCCGCGCTGGACTTAAGCCGAATTTGATCTGCTACAATGGATATGCTAAAGCTTATCTCCTAGCGGGTTGCCCAACTCGCGTTGTAACAGCACTGAGTGAAGTTTTGGATGATGCGCTGGAGCAATGCAATTGCCAGACAGTGACAGCTTTGGCCCAGTCCTTGCTGATACTGTGCCACTTGGCTACTATGTTTTTGAATTGTCGCTGTAAAAGTAGTTTTGGAAAACGCAAGTTTAAGGCAGGGGCGCAATAACCACCAAGGCCACTCCTCGTTGGCAGCACCGCACCTGCAGCGGCTACAAGGGCTTCTGAGCACCCATTCCGCGCTCATAGGCCGCAAAGCGTCACGACACATGGCACGCGACTGGAAGCGATTCCAAGACGTTGCCGCGAACTTGTCTACCCAGCCGACCTTGAGCTTGCATGATGTGCTCATCGAGTGGAAGGCGAAGAATCTTAGCTCCATGGCCGGGTGGCCAAATTTCGCGGCAGGCGAGAACTACTTGCCGCACATGGAGGCTATGCCGTCAGCGGCGCGGAAAGAAATGGGCGACAAGTTGAGTTGCGCTTCAGAACTTTAGATGGAAATTGCTTGCCGGCTGTCATGCGCCGGTTCTCATGAGGTGTGCAGACTCGCTTGATTTGCCATTAGTTTGCAACTGGGGCAGGTACGGTGTGCGGGAAAGCAGGGAGACGCCCCAGCAAAAAGTGCGCTGAGAGAGATGTCATGGGGCATAACCCATGGCTCCATATTGGGGTGGATGAAAATCCCTTTGCCACCTATTTTGATGTTCACCAGGCGTACCGGGTTTTGACCCGCAGCCGTGTGACTGTTTTTCTGACCTGAGCTTAGGCATCTTCGCGCGGCTAGGGGCCATCTCGATCCTCTTGCCGCTACTCTGCGTTCCGCTGGGGGCCACAGATGTGGTGGGCAGCATGGGATACCTTTGTTTGGGGCTTGTTTGCAGGAGGGCCGAAGACAAAGCAACTACTGGGTCTGCACAATCAGCTGTGGCGGCTACCAGCCTGCAGAAAGCAACCTTTGATGTTGGGAAGCAAGCTTGCGCTCAGTTTGGTCTTTGGTCAGTCCTAGGCTGGTGCCAAAGCTTTCCCAAGCTATGGTGGTCACTCCTCAGAATGGCTTCACAAAGTTGTAGCCCGGCGGGCACCAAAACTCCAAAAACGCATGTGAGCAGCGCCCACCCACCCGCCCGTTGACCGTTTTAGCTAAGGCTTGCAACTTAAACCCATGGTCTCCCTGAGGGATGAGACTGAAGGTCTAAAACATGGCACTAATTTTGTTACCCAAAGGGCAATGGTCAAATGAACTCTGCTACCCCCAGAGAAAGGAGCACACCCCGCTGGCCCACGATGCATGTCATTGATCACTGAACATTCAAGTGAGTCCTTTTGGGCGGGATGATGTTTCCATAGTGAGGAGCTATACGGAAAGAACAAAGTTGATACCAGATTTCAAGTCTAGATCAACTTTCCATTGCCAGATTCAGACCTGTGTTTCCCCCAGTTCCCTTTTCAACCGGCAAAACGCGAACTTTTTGCGGCGGTCGGAGTCTGACTCAACTTTTCACCGAACACGGGGAGCCAAGGAGCCGAAATTAAATCTAAAGTCATAAGACGAGTGCTTTTGATTGCCTGAAAATTATCAAACCTGAAAACCCCTACTCACAAACTTCCATGTGCATTGCTTTATTTGCCCCTGTTGGTTTCAAAAGGAATCTATCACTGGACCTGTCGTCTCTTTTTGGTCACGGGATATATTCGCAAATTAAAACGCCTTGAGCAAAAGCGATAAAAAAGAACAACAAAAAACAGAAAACAACAAAAAAACCACTGGCCTTTGAAGGCTAAAAGACCAAACCCCAAGCCCTTGGGCTTCGACCGAGGGCAGTGCTGCTGGTCTACCCGGCCTTGATCCTCGCCTCCGGCCGCACGCGGCGGGAGCCCGACCTGCTGGTGATGGGCGAGGCCGGCTTCGCGGGCGCGGCTTCGCGGGCGCGGCTGGGCGGTGCCCGGGAAATGCCATGGATTTTAACAGGGCCCCTTAAAAGAGACATGTTGCAAGCATTTGAAACATGGCTTTCTCAATTTTCCACCAAATAAAGGGAAACCACATGAAACCACCATTTACAAGGCAATGTTCGGTTGTATACTGTAAGGATCCCTGTTTAATTGGGAACCCCCTGAAAAGTGATTGGTGGACGTGAATTCCCACCTATATGATGTGCATGAAAGGGCCCCTAATGAAATGTCATACCCAGGAAATGCCATGTCAAGTCAAGTCATGGGACAGCTTTGTCATTATGAGGGTTGGTATGTGGCTTTAGATGTTGCCTTTGTTCTGTAATGCTAAGGGAATTCCATGTATACAAAGTGAGTCTGATCTTCCACAACCATGGCCCTATTTGGGATTCGCGCCGCGTTTAAGGGACAGTTCAAAGGTGAAGCTAGGCCAGAAACGGAGAGAGCAAGCCAAACCCAAGCCAAGCAGCAGACCCTCGCATTGTTTTCAGCCAGGACAAAATTGCGGGGCCAAGCATTGGAGGCCCCTTTGTGCACAATGTTGACAGGAAAGGAAAGCATTTTGCGCTTCCCAAAAGTCGTGCATGAGGGCATCAGCCAAGCTTGAATAGTCGTGCGTGCGGTCTTGTTTTCGTTGACCATCAAGTGTTTCAGGCAAGAGGGGAAAATGATCCACGTGTTAGGTTGCCAGAAATAAAGGCCATTCTTTGGAACTCTGGAGAAGTTTAATGCGGCCTGTTCCAAAAAGATTCCCATACTGCCGGTAGCTTGGCACACGAGGGTTGAGGAGACTATGGACCGTGCATACCCGCCATGAGCCTTCCCTGCGCGATTTTGCTTGTTGCCATTGTTAGGGGCATGTGTGCCATCTTGATTGCCATTGAGTTGAGCTTGTCGAATAGGAACCAATGCCCTCCAAACTAAGTCGTCCAAAGGGTTTCCATGGATGGCCTATGCCTCGCCAAGGCCTTCCTTACCCGGGCTTCTTGGTTGTGGCACGGCCCCCAGAGCTGTTTGACTCGTATGTCCATGTTTCCTGGAGGAGGATCCTTCTCCCCCGTTTTGGTTTATAGAAGGGAGTGGTCCCCTTTGCAGGTGGTTTCCCCATTTCGGGTTACGGGCAACCCCTATGTGGGCGAGGAAAAGGCTGCAATAACTTAGCCATGGCACCGGAGACCTTCCGGCCCAAGGACCTGAACCGCCGCTGTACTTGTAGTCGGCAAGTTGGCGCACCGATTCTGCACTACAAGCTATGGATCTGAGGAACACCCGCCAATTTTGTTTGGGCAGAAGTAACCCGTGTAAATGCCCAAAGGGTCCCAATCAGTGTCTTGAAGCGCAGACGCCAAGCAGGTGTGAGATGTTGCGGACTAGTCAACTTGCCTTGTGTCACATCGGCTGAATTCGTTGTATCTTTGCATTTGTGCCGTGTTGCACTTTGGACGTGAAATTTGCAGTTGTGATGCCCCCAAAGGCGATTCATTCGTCTCAACATGTCACAGTTTACATTTCATAAAATGATGCCCACGAAAGCTAGCGTCGCAAGCTTGAGTTCTTACTTGCTTTGCAAGTGTTCCGGATGGATGCATCACTGTGTGATTACATCACATGCAGGCCGCTGCTTGTATGATTGCACTGACACGCGCACCCCCCCCCAGACTCGATTCCAGCCAGCCGAGCATGAACATGGCACTGTTCGCACGCGCTGTTGCATACGTTTGCTGGTTTTGTGCGCAGTTCCCTTGCTTGAGCTGGCACGCACACCGTGCTCCCTGCAACACGCATCCTGCCATCGCTTGCTCCACGCGCACGCACACACACACACACACTTTAAATATAATTTCTTATAAAACAAAATGTGTTTGAACATATAGGTAATTCGAACAAATATTTCGCTATTAAATATTTTGTAATTGGGTGTTTTTTATTGATCGTTGTTATTGGCATAAAAGAAGGAATGATTTCGAAAATGCGATTGAATTATATATAGTTTACTAAATTAGTATATTTATATTGAAATATGTTAAGTTTGGGTTAAGAAATTATTTTGGGTTATTGTTTTATGATTAGGATAATTTGATAAAATATTTGGTGTCGAAAATATATTAAAATATAATATTAGAAATTAATAATTTAAATTATATAATGATAAATTATGTTTAATTATTTATTGATATATGTATATAGATAAGATAGAAAAATATAGTTTAATAGGTTTAATATATATATATATATATTTGGTATGATTTTAATAGATTTAACATGTTTAAAATATTTATGTTTTAAATATTTAATATATTGATTTAAAAAACATAAATGATTTATATTATTGTAATATAATTATATTAATATTATTTTTAATTTAAATATTTTATAAAATTAAGTAATATTTATTGATTTATTTATATTTAATATTATATATGTATATTTATATTTTTTATATTTAATAATTCACAATATATATAAATCATTTATAAATAAATATATAGTTTTAAATATAATATATTTTAATATAATTCGATTTTTAAATTATAATATTAAATTTATTTATTTTATAAATTCAATTATCTAATATATATATAGATTATAGAAATATTTATTTTAATTTTATGAATCATTTTTTATATATAAATATAAATAAATTTCGATTTGTAATTATTCTAATTAATGATAATTAGTATTATTAATGGATTATAAATTGATTATGTGAAATTTGCTCGTCGCATTTGCGCGCATTTTTTCGGACCGTTTTTCTTTCGAATTGGTCCGGGTTGCCGTTGGAAGATGTAACCGCTTTATATTTCTTATGGATCGTTTCCCTAAATTTGTGCGGGTTACCCCGGCGATAAACCGGAAGATGTAGTAATTTCATATTTGTAGGCACTAATTTCCCGTAATATTCTAGATATGGGGGTTGATCAAAAGGTGCTTGCAAGGAGTTATGTATTCGGGGACCATTCGTTTTGGCTTAAATCCCTCCGCGAAAGATTGACGATGGAGTTCGCGAAAGAAACTTATTTTTCCGCGAAAGATTCCGCATTGGATTCTTGGAGGTATGCTTGTGCACTTACATATTTGCAGACCCCGCTCCCTTGTAGATACGGAGATACGCAGCACCTACACTTGCATTATTGATTATTGATTCTCTGCCTGTGTTGGGAATGGTGCAAATCAATAACGTTGGCTGGGCTATTTTGGAGCAAATTTCGCGAAAGATCCGCGAAAGACCTGCGAAAGACCAGGGAGCTTGTTGCAAGGTTCCGCACATCGTCGGCAAGCGCACGTGGCAAGGGCGAATGACGATGATTGCTTGCACTTGACACTACGTACTGCACATAAGTGAATTGCGGCTACCGTGTTTGACAGCATAACTGCGGCGGCCACAATGGCTCCAGAGCGCACGCTGCAAACAAAAGGGCGTGGCGATGGAGACGCGAAAAATTCGCGAATGATTTTTTTTTCTCACGAAGATGGCATTTTCCGGAAACAGGAATATTGATTAACTGCCATATTTCGGAAAAAATCGTAACCACCTACCATTTTCGGAATATTTCGAGAAATACTAATATGAATATATTTGGAATATTTCGGAAAAAATGGTTTAGAGTGCAATTATCGAAATATCCGGTATATTTCGGAAAAACATGGTCCGGGCTTTGAACGAAACCATTGCTTTTTTTTCCAAATAAAGAGTTGGGGCATATATCTGCTTATCCATAATCATATTATGTTTTAGACCATGTAGGCTAGATCGCTTTAAGTCTGAATAATTTAGCGATAGAGGTTATTGATACGCATTACCGGGATATGAAGCCCAAAAATTCGCCTCAGCCCGGCTTTCGGATGTGTTGCGTGGGCTTATTTTGGCTCAAAGGCTTATATAGGAATAAGAAATAATCTTCCAGAGGAGCAGAGCAGTTTGTTTTGAACCCTTTTTTTTTTTAAGGTTTCTTTTTGCTTTAGCCCCAAAAAGGGTGTTATAAAAGGGCACCCAAATGACAAAATTCAGGTTAATGGCGAGACGGTAAAGCTGGCCGATTTCGGCCTGGTCCTCAGGTTGCTCGAAACCGCATTGGCATAGCCTGCTGTGGAACAAACGCACCCATGAAGGATATTTTTTAGGAAGTGTGTTCATGTCTTTACAAATTTCAGCCCTCTAAAAATTTGAGCCGTTGATGGAATTCTCCCCAACAATGCTAGTACGTATCCGATAGTAACCTAGCGCGCCCACCTATATAGATGCTCGGCTGCGTTACTTTGTGTCTTATATTGCTGCAGTATAAGATTTGTGTCGGACCCTCGTGTATTATGCCTTTCTACATGAGATTATTTGGATTTTAGCAGATAGAGATGGGAATGTTGAAGCTTTCCGGTCTATATATGCACGCCAATTTTCGGTGAACTAATTTATCGAGGCTTGTCGCTTACTCCCACTCTGCAATGTGCAGCCAAGACACGACAAGGGCGTAGCTCGGATGCGATACTGTGTATCTGTGTTAGTTGCATTCTTGTGTCGCCGTGTTATTGACGGATTTATTCTTGAGTAAATGTGCTGTATTCGGCATGCTTATTGGAGATCCGGATACGCGTGTTGTTATAGACTTAATTTCGTGCTACACCTACTACGTATAACGACGATTGGGTGGAGAATATACCCCGAGATAATTGCATAGATATATAATCTAAAATTCGTGGTCGTTTGCGATGACTTACTGAGCTAAATGGTGCTGAGAATATTGACGAATTTGATAATATTGTTACTGAAGATTTGAATATGTTTGACGATTTTTTCCATATAAAGGATAGTAACATGAGCTTGGGATGTCTTTTTATGGCGATAATATTCTATGATGATTAAGTAAACGGCTGATCGATATGCATTGTTGTGATCGCGGTTGGGGCTATTATTCTTATTCCGTTCCGTAATGTCGACTTTGCCCGAATAGAAACTATATAAGATTTCGTGGCGAAAAACCATATATATATTAAAAATACTTGTTATGAAAATATTGTTGTTTCTTTATCTTGGGTTTGGTATATAAAATATTACTAGATGAAGTTTAAGACATTTTAATAGTTTTGTTATCGAAAACAAATTTATGCGATAATATGTTATTGTGGCAGTCTATATAATGGAGGTGTTGCTAGATTTTTGTTTTTGATTGTAGGGCGAAATATGTTGTTGGGCACGGATATATAGGTTATTATTTACCCTAATTCAAATATTATAGATGGAAATAATACGATGTCGTATTTTTAGTAGTACTTGGTAGCATATATATAAAATTGCATTTCCGGAATATTCTAAGAGCTCGAATCTATTACTGGTGCTAACAATTTTTGTTTTTATAACATGTTTTTGTTAATGGAACAATAAATAATTCAATTTCATAATTATTAATAATTTAATAATATGGATATGAGAAATTGTCCTTGTTTTGTTCCGCATTGCGCTGCTGTAGCTAGGTTTTGCCATGATATTTCTTAGCTGGTTACATGCTATTTTAGGGAGATTGTCGGCTTGCGCTTTATTATGCTGCTTGGTTATACGATTACGAGATACCTTAATCGTTGAGTATAAGTTTATGAAGTAACTATATATCTGTAATGGGTTTAAAATGATTTGGGGCGATTTTCTAAAGATATATTTTGTGTTATTTTGTTACTATGGGCTGTATTTCATATGCTACTGGAAAGTAACGGGCCCCCGCTAATATATTATATTTATTGATTTTATATAATTATTATTTTTTGTATATTAAATTATTTTATTTTACAAAATTTATATAATAATATATTAATATATATTAATATATTATATTATATTTTAATTTTATTCAATTTATATATATATATATATATTAACAATAATTTTATTTTATTTTTTATATAAAAAAAAGAATATATTATATAAATATATTATATTTATAATCTAATTATTGTAATTATAATTTTTATTATTCAATTAGTTCTTTGGTTATAGCACGCACAAATTTGTATAATTGTTTAATCTAAATATTTTATCTTATGCTATTAGAACGATTCCTAATTAAATTATCCCAAATCTATGTCGGCAATACATATAGTAGTATATAGGCAAGAGCCTATATAGCGAATTATAAATATATTTTAAATATAAATTATATTATATTTAGTTGAATATTTTAATGACAAATAACAAACTATATATCAATTCATAAATATATTTTTTCATGATATATATTTCGAAAAAACAACTAAACGATTTCTAAATAAATATATATATTGGGTAAACAAATGTTTGGTCTTAGAATATATTTGTTAATCTAATAGATCATTAAGGTAATAATCATAAATAAAGGTCAGGCGAGGACCGCCCAAGTTAAGAATAAATGCTTAAATTCAATATTAACTAGCTAGAAATTAGTTCGAGAAGTTGAGGATAATTAGGCTATCATATTGTAGCTACTATTATTTAGGGCAAGTTTGTTAGCAAATCCGAAATACAAAAATGCAATATTGTACTAGGAATATAATATTTAAAGCAATTCCAATTTATGCGAAAGGTTATATAAATTCAAGTAACAAAATCACAAAACACCGCCTTGGTTTGTATTGCACTACCGCATTATGATTAAGCGGGCCTACAGAGTGTTTTTACCGCCTGGAGACTAGCAGTTGTTTTCTATATAATTAATAAGATTTTGTTCTTTGAACGACTAATTCATGTGTAATGACACGTATGCACGAGGCAACCTTTTGTGGCCTGAAGTGCCATTTCCCACACCAGGGGCCATCCAGAAGGTGCTGCTGCACACGAAGGACAGTGCGCCTGGCCCTGATGGCCTCCCCTACGCGGCTTGGAGGGATTTCCCTGGTGAAAGCCCTCATCGTGCATATAAATGTCAATCCAATCTAAATTATAGATATCAATCATTGTTGTAAGAAGAGCCGCAAAGGACCATCAGACAATAAATTAGAATATTATTTAAATCTATTTAGATTTGGCGATGGTAATTAACCAAATAAATTTCTTATTAATTATATATATTTCGGAAAAACAATAGAAGTATAATAATATATATTAATATATATTCGAAGAATTAGTTAGTCTTTAGGCTGCCAGAATATGAGTAACCAAATAATTTTAATTAAATATATAATTAATTTAAATATTTTGACTACAAAGCGTCCGACCAAAGTGCAAGCCGGTGCAGAGCTGAGAACCCCGCCTTTGCTATCACATACATGCACTTGGCGATACTTGACGCCACAAAAATGTCCTTCCAGGAAGCTGTCGTGGCATTGCCCTCATCCACAAAGGCACAAAGGGCACTCCTGGGTGGGGCTATAGAAGCGCTGCTGCAAGCAGTTGATCACCTGGCGACATGGAATCGCGACCACTTTGCTCATGTTAATTATTCAATTATATCAAATTATAACGAGATTTCTAAAATCAAATTATATTATTATATATTTAATAAATATTAATTTATGATTTTCTTAATATTTATATTTAATAATAATAATTTATTAAATTAAATAATTAATTATAATATAATTATATATTATAAAATTAATATAATATAAATTATTTTATAAAACAATAAATTAAAAATAAATTAAGATTATGCATTTATTATTTATATAATAATTAAAATGATTATTTATATATTATTTTATTTAATTTTATTAAATTATTAAAATAATTTTAATACAATAATAATCGGATAATATTAAATATTAATATTAATTTAAAAATTAATTCGAATATTGAAAAATAAATATTTTGTTAATTATAATTATCATTCTTTAAAATAAATTAATAATTATATATAAGCAATTAGGGGTAAGTTGAGGCGGGTGCCAAAGAAAGGCAAGATCTTATAGATCCCGCGCCGGCAAGACATTTTTTGCAACTCAGGCACCAATATATTTTATCATCTCATACGTATCAAAAAATGTATACTCGTCGCATACGAAAAGCATGCTGCCGTTCTTCAAACACAAATCGCGAGACGCACTGAGGGCCGGGCTGGTCGCGATAAGGTCACGCCAAAGAGTCAGTAAAAGGCGGTCGCCTAAGCAAGGCTATTGGCCTCAAAAAATCCATTCATATACACAATTGTTACAAGCGCAAGCGAAAACACAATCGACCAAAAAATATCCTAGGTGCAAGCTAAACCGAATTAATTTCGCCCTAAACCATAAAAAACACCACTAGTCACAACAATCGGCCACGACTCAAACTCTCGGAAAATAAACCAAAATTTCAACAAAAATTACTACGAACAAGTAAATATATTACCCAAGTCTCCCGAATATTTCGGAAAATTAATCTAAATTGCTCCTAAAAAATATAACCGCTTTATATTTCCTATAAACCGTTTACCCAAATCTATTTAGGCTACCCCGGCATATATGCGGAAAACATAATAATTTCATTTTCTAAAAAGATCAATTTCCCAAAATATTCTAAATATTTTAGCAAAGCGATCCGAGAATCATAACCATTTATCATTTTCTCGAAATATTCGGAAAAATAGTTTAGAGTAAAATTATCGAAATATTCGGGATATTTTAAAAAAATAATTCGGGCTTTAAACGAAATTATTGTGTTTTTTTAGATTCAGAATTTAGGCATATATCTCCTCATTCATAACCGTTAAACAAAACCATTATATCTTCCAAATAAATTTTTCCAAAAAGCGGGCCGAAAAAAAACACATACAAGTACGACAAACAAATTTCTCAATTTCATTTTATAAAATAATTAAAACACAAATATATATATATATATATATTCTATTAATCATTTAAGAATATAAACCTAAATTAACATTTCCCCCTTAATTCCATCAATTATCATTTATTCATTCTTCTTTAAATCAATTATATATATATAACACTATATATATATTTTTAAACCTTAAATTTCTTAACCAACACAATTCAATCGACTCCCTACTCAATCATTTTGTACTAAATACATACCACATAAGGAATCAAAACAAATTTTATATATACATATACACACACACATATTTTGAATGAATTTCCATTTCGGACCATACTTCTGATATGACTGCCAACCATTATATCTTAAATATAGTAATGGCTGCAAACCATACTCCATTCACCTTCGCCGCTGCTTGTGGCCAAAGGCAACAAAAACAGGAGCATCTGCTATGATGGCTAAACGGCGCATGCGATCTCTCCAAAACAAATTGGATGGTGCAGGGTCAAGCTACCAAAAAAACAAAAACAACAACAAAAACAAGAAACAACACACACACACACAAAGGCTCTGATTGCAACCACGCATTCTCCCGAGTACGCCAATGAAAAGCAAGACCCTCATTTGCACCTCTTTGTTTGGTTCGTTCTCGCATGTCTTCGCAGGCCATTCGGCTGTGAAGGTGAAACATCGTCATCTGGTTGCGCGATAATTGCCGCGCACCGACATCTTTCACAAAGCTCTGAGAAACTCTGGGGCAAAGCAGGTGTCACCCTTCAAGTCGCACAGGCAGTAAGTAGCCTGGGCCAGTTGGTCGGTCGTCACCTTGTTTGAGACCAAGAAGTAGGTCTCCCAAATCAATATCGGGAAGAAAATAAACATGCCCAGCGGGATGTGGGTCTTTTGTAGGATCCAGTCCACACCTTGGTTGACGTTGGGTTTGGGGAGCAACAATTCTCAAATTCTAGCAGTTCAGTGGATTTGGATTTCAACCACTAAACCACAATAAGCAAAAATGTAAAATTGGATTTCAACCACTAAACTCACTTGCTGAGTGGATGGCCCAAAAAAAGCTCAAACTTTATATTTACCACTAAAATGGTCTTCCCAAAAAGTTTCAAGTTCATGAACTCAGGAAGTGAGTAAACCACAACAAGCGAAAATGGGAAAAAGGTTTCAACCAACGGCCAACCATGACACACCCAAAGGACCGGCCCTGCACCGGCTTGGCAGACTGGATCCACACCGCGTTCTGTGCGCCGGCGAAGGCTGCGAAGAGCATCTCGTCCACCTCAAAACTAAAGAGCTAGGGTTACGCAGGTTTTGGTCTTTGGTTCCACTTGCCTTCTAAACTTGGCTGTGGCTCAAAAAACCGGACTTCCAAAATGGAAACATGGACCAAAACCTGCGGTTTGCCCCTCCGATCGTTTAATTTTGAGCCACACCCACCTTGGCCTAACCAAGCCACACATATAGCACCCCTTGGTTAGCAACGGTTTGTGTCTCCAGTTCTCCAAATGTCCTGGGGCCTCAGTCACCCTTTGTGGCTTTCTTTCAGAACAACTCTAACAAGTACCCCAAAATGCACACACCAAAAAGCCTCGACAAATCAAGTTGAACATGGAAACCCCTCAATCTGCTTTGCCACTGTGACGAGGAAGGTCAAGGCCAAGCTGTTCAAAATTAGGTCGCTGATGTTCCGCACAGACAAGAGGTACTGGATCCCAACGATGAAGATGCAGCACTGCAGCCTATCTTTGTTTGAGGCGCCCGTTCCAATTGGGGGTGGTTTAAAAAAGAACCTTGCAACAGGTTGAGCTGCTAAGCAACAATCTATATCATTATGTTCTGTTGGTCGAATAATATAGAGAAACCAGTTCAGAAGAAACGCCAAACAAACTCCAACCTTTGCCTGTTGGTTTATCTGAGTAACATGCTCCGCGGGAGCAGGTTAAGCCCAATGGTCAAGATCCGCATAGCGTTGGGGATCCCAGTCACATCCAAGACGCACTCCTCCCCCTCAGACCACTTCTCAGTAATGCTGTGGGCTACATGACAGGTGGGTAAGGCCAGCAGCACGTTCCACCAAACCAATATGCTCCGGAACTCTGCCACAGAGGCAAGGCCCCAAAGAAATACGATCAAAAACAAAAAGCCTTGGAACATCATGGAAGTAAGACCAAATGTTGCATCTTCGTACACATTGCTGGTCGCATAGGTGACTGTGATGTCACTTGAAGTGACTTTCGCCGACTTTCTGCCGCAAATCACGGATCGTTGCTCGTGATGCAGAGTGGATTGTATTGTGAATATGCTGGGACAGAAGAGGCTGACGGCTTTTCTGCACACATTCTCTTGCGTCAAGTCCGCAGGACTGCCAATGCCGACAACCTTGAGAAACAATGGTACCGCAGAGGTAATATTGAGGTTCAATTCAGGTAGCAGCCCCCGCTGCCCCAAATTACTACATATATCAGCCTCTGGCGCCACGCAAAAGCGAGCAAACTGCTCGATCTCCTCCTCATAAACTGCTCTTGGAATTGACGTAAAGTTGATAATGCAAATGTCTTGCTGCGCCTGGACAATGGCTTCTTGCATGCAAAGTCGGAATGCGCGAAGCTCGCTGACCGCTTCCAACGGTAGAGCCACGGGAAGATGATCAAAGCCTGTGAGAGCTAAACGTTTTGATCCGCCTCCGCAGGTGCAGCACAAGTGGTTCACGTCGAAATCATCGTCATCCCAGTGACCCGAGCAAGCATCGAAGCCATTGTAGTCCCTGCATGTGGCTTCCGAGGCATCTGTAGCGCCATTGTCCATGTCCACGCACTTGGGAACACTGCAGGCGTAAATCACACCCTCCAGCTTTTTTCTGACATGATGCGGCTCAAGATATCTGGCAAGCTCATCCTGCTTTGCAGGGTCATTGTAATTCACAACTATATAGTCTTCGCTGGTAATGTTCGAAATGCGAGCCGGCTCCCAGTAGCCCCACGAGATATCGAATGCTTGCACATCATGATTGACATCGCAGTTTGTAACACGAGAACCTGCAAACTTCCTCATCTGATGAAGCACATTCTTGTATACCTGAGTAATGTTCAAGCGCCGCCCAGTGGTTTGAAGGTGATGTGAGTCCAGTTTGGAAGCCTCCTCAAAGGTCCACTTGCCATCACCATTTTCATCCAGGCGGGAAAACGCTGTGCCATAGAACACTTCGTCTGCCGTGCACATGATGCCTGTCTCGTCTGTCTGCCAGCAAGTGCTCGACGAGTCCTCTCCGTTGCCAAACAGGCTTGCTCGCAAGACACTTCGGGTCAATGTGGTTCTTCTGTACAGCAGGTATGCGACAGAATACTGCAAAATGAAGTTGACAAGCAAAAGAAAAGCAGATTTGCCGAAGAATCGCCCTGATATGAGCGGGAGCAAAAAGGCATTCTCATAGGCTGATTCTTGCAAGGACAGCTGGCTATAGCCCAACACTTCTCGTGAGGCCCCCTTGGTCTTCATTCGTTGAAGAGGCAATGCCCCTGATAGACCTGGAATCAATCGCAGGTCACAACACTGCGCCTCAACAATTCGCACGGTCCGTGCGTGCTTGACACACAATATGGGCATGGGTCAAAATTAAACCACCAGGGGACCGCAGGCTTTGGTCCATGTTTCCATTTACCAGGATTCCATTTTGGGTACATGTTTTTGACCCACAGCCATTTGCATTCATTCTTGCACCGCCTACGTTTGCAACTCTTTACAAATATCTGTCTTCAGGCATTTGATATTGTTCGGCTTCCAAAATTGAGGATATTCTTCGGAGCTAAACAAGGGATCTGGGGTGAATTTAGGTACGGATTCATGTCCACCAGCCACTTTTCAAGTGGCTCCTTCTTAAATTCCTGGCCGTCTGCTGAAAGCATGGCCCGCCTGAGCGGACTGCAGAGATCGGACTTGCCATGGGTGGATCTGGGGAAACAGACATCGCTTCTTCCACATCCTTCAGTCCTTGGAATGCGAGAAGTCTGGCGCATTTTTGTGAACTGCATGTCATCCTCCAGAAATCTGTGCTGAAAAAAAAACCTACTCAATTCCCGAAAAATAACAAGCAGGCCTCTCTACTTTCAGACGATGGCTTTAGAGTGGCGTATATGCAGCCCACTCTCCGACTTAGATGCTCGCCTTTGCCAAGACTGTGTACCATGTTTTCATTCTGAGTCCCCGACTTGTGTCATCTGCAAGCGTCGGGGGCACCATGCTCTCATCTATGACTTTGCTCATGGCGCGATGAGATTTCGATGCGCAAGGCCAGCTGAGATTTTGTTCATGGCAACCTCTTTGATGCGTAGCATTGCATTGCCCCTTGTTGTCAGTTTGTGCAATAGTTGGAAACCACACCAACCATGCGGTGCTTCAAAGCCATATTGGACAGCGTGCGAGTGCAACAGCAGGCAGTGGCAGCGCAAATTGGGGCAGGCCTGCAGTCAAACACTTGCAGGGCAAAATGCTCATCTATATGATAATTGAGCAATTTCAAACATGATTCCTACAACTCCTGTTCCGCCTGGATACTAGCCCCTTTTTTCCTTGTTCCTGCTGCAGCTTCTGGTGTAGCACCTCTCTTTTTGGCACCTACAATAAGCTCCTAGCAAATAGCTTCACCTCGTCTTCGCTCAGCCCGCATATGATTCGCTTGGCCGACTCGAAAGCCTGTGCCACGGCACTCAAAATCAACAGGTATTGCAACTGAGTTACAATCAAAACCCGGTACACAAATGGTCGACCCAGAACCACGTAAACAACTAAGAAGGCGGCCGCAGCTATTTATGGCTGGGATCGTCCCTTACCAACCTTCACTTACCCGGCTTTTGATCGTGGCTCAAGTATTGGTGATTCAGCAACTGTTGAAGAGGGGTCCACATTGGAGGGGTTCCTTGTTTTCTTCTCAGGGTCACGATATGTTCCCAGCCACACAGCAGGCCTGTTTTCATGGCCATGCGTCACTGCAACCTTCCAAAAGGGGTAATGAAAAACCTCTGAGAATAGAGATCTGTTGCTACCTCATGACTCATGAGTCCCTTGCTTGAATCGAATTTCCGGGCCGGGCCCACTGAGTGCTCGTGGAGCTGCCTGAGGATGGGCGCAGTTTACGTGTACACCCATCATGCGAATTGCCGTGCCTGTGGCAAAGTTGTTCCCGTTGCGTCCTGCAAGGATCACTCGTCCAAGGTCACAGTCCTTCTTGCAACCGCTACCAAGTCGATGGCCAATCCTACAATTGGGAACTTCCCACACCCGACAATCTACAGGTGTCGGTCGGGGTTTGCAAATGAGCCGCCAATCTGAACATGTCACTGGTATGATTTGGACATGTACCATTCCTTGAGTTACCCTCCCACCCACTGATACATGGAATATGGAATCCAGTCTAGTAGCTTCTTCATTGGCAACCTGGGGGGTGGCAGAGTACTCAAATTTGCCTCAAACGGCCCACCTCACCAGCACCGTTGGCGCAAACGAATCGTCTCTAGGAACATCGAACACCCGCAGCTGTGATACCTCTCACCCTCGTGAGAACCCCCAAAAAATTATTCGGGGAAGTTACAAAAGGTTTGCTACTTTGGACCGTTTTTTCTTTGTGGTTTCCACGGGCTGCGAATGTCTTTTTGAGGGTACCTCTTTTGGATGGCAAGGGAAAACAACAGGACAACCCCCCTGGCATCCAAGATCAGCAATCCTACACAAAGTCTTGTTGGCCGCATTTCACCATATGCCAGAAGGACTGAGCTATGTTCTACACAATTATGTAGACATGTAAAGTGTAGAGATTCGAATTTTTGCCAGAGTGCTTATGATCCTGATTGACCCTCTATTAGTTTTTTGCCCTATTATTCTTCAGGGGTAAGGGGACACTTCGTCGTGGGACAAGAGCTTGTTTTACCGGCAATCCGCGAGCTTGCCAGATCCCATATTTCTGGCGAACGGAATGCCCATGCGGATGATGTCCACCAAGCGGGCCAATGAAAACTCACACCCAGCAGGGGAAGCTTGGACATCCCGGATTCCGAGCGGTACGAAGCCCTCCTGCAATCGTACGGTGTCAAGCTCCGCAGCAGCTTTGCCGGCGGAGGATCCTCGCGGGCAACCCTCCCCGGTTTCATCGACATAAAGCACTGGCCGGAAATCAAGCACTACCATCAACTTCTTGGTCGGTTGACACGTCACAGCCCTTTGAGAGACACTCATTTGGCAGGAACACAAGTAGGACTCCTTTCTGAATCAGCTTCAATGAATCGGTCCGCGCCCTGACGCTCGCTTTAGTAAGCTCCAACATTGGATACCTTACGCTCTGGGAAGGGGCTCCATCACCCGGAAAGTGTCCGTGTGTTTGGGGGTGTCGTGCTGTCCTGATACTTTCCTGGTGGTGCCTCAGTTTTCCCAATGGTGTCTCAGCGTTCTGGTGAATTCCCGCTGGTGGTCCATCAGGTCCGGTGGTGTCCCGTGCTGATGTTGTGGGCGGTGGTGCCTGGCTTGTGTCACGCATGCTCCGCCGGTGGTGTCTTGGTTGGTGTTCTGGGTCATGTCTTGATCAGTTGACGCTTGGTGATGTTATGGTGGTGCTATCCTGGTGATTTTCTGTAGTTGCTCTCCCTTGTGTCCCTGCTGTGTCCCGGAGCTGTTCCAGTTTATCCCCTGGCTGGGCGCACCGTGGCAGATGTCCTGCCGCTGCCCTCGGTGTCCGGCCGGTGTTCCGATTGCTGGTCGGCGGCGGCACCCGGTGGCTGGGCGCTGCTAGTGTTTGGCGCGGGCGTGGGCTGTTTGGCGTTCAGGTGTTCCACGAATGCCAGCTGATGTGGTTTCCAGTTGAGCAAACTCCTGCCGGAAAAGGCCATTCTTTGCGAGACGTATCTCTTTCGCCCTTCTTTCGCTACACTTCTTCTGCGAAGCCACAAGCCACACCGTCCGGCGCTGGCAGGCTAGCTGCGAGAAATGAAAGCAGTCACCACCATCGGGGTCTGTCGCTGAGTTCGCGCATGACTCATTATTACTTGTGTTTGTGTGTGTGTGTCAAAAAAGAACGACCTCTTCAGGGTGTCAAAAGTGATCCAGCATAAAACCAGCCATTTGCGTGGGCGTCAACACTTGAACAATTGTGCCTATCAGTTCCAATGCTTGCTTGCCAACCCAGCTGATGCGTGAGATTCCTTGCTTCAGTGCAGCCAGTGGTCAACGCGCCATGTCATGGGTGTTTCTCAAAATGGTGGACCCCCATTTTAGTTGATATTTCAGAAAACCAAACGGAAACCAATCCTCACCCATAATGACTCACGGCAAAACCGGTCCTTGAATCTGCGGAGGTGTCCATTTCACAGATGTACACTGGGCAATTCTGTCCGTCAGCAAAGACACCTGAGACGTCCCAAGCGTTCCAGACTTCAAGCAAAACTTACGATGTTCAAGCGGCAAATCACGGTCTTGCACCGCCTGACAAGTAGCACCGAGTTTAGAGTAGGTACTTGCCTGGTAAACGCAACACATTTGTATTGGCGGAGTACGGTATGCTTGCCATGCTTTGAGTAGGTATTGCTCTTCACTTGCAGGTCACCAGGCGTAGGGCGCCGGCTATCTCCGGGTATGACACCGTGCCAGGATTCACAAAGTTCAGAACGCCCACAGCACGTCGCTGGGCGAGGATCGGCATCAAGGGCAACAGGTCCTCCAAGATGGTGATGGAGGTCTCCACGCGATCAATCCGCTGAAACCTGGCCTAGGAGAAGTTCTCGAGCGAGGCTTGCTTCACTTTGCTGACTTGAGAAAAGCAACAAGAGCTTCCAGCAGGACTCTCTTCCACGTCCAAAGAAGCAAAAGAGCCAGAATAGGGCCAAAGGACGCAAGATATGCATTCAGGAGCTCATAGGTTTGGAATGGTTGGCGAACAACCCCCTATGTTGTGACCGGGGCGCAAGTTTGCCAAGAAGGCCTCGCGCGTCAAGATCTGAACTCAGTGGGTAGAGCACCCGCAAGATCAAGACATTACTGAAATAAGTGGCCAGCTCCTCCATCTTCTGCCTGAGTGCAGTGTATACACCAGGAGAGCCCCCATTGGGTGGGTCACTCTCCGAGAACTTTCGCTTCCGGCTGTCGGCGACATACAAGGCTCCTGTGCCCAAGAGCGTCACGTGCAGGCCACGCTCAAAGCAGGCCGCAGCCACTGAGAACTGTCCTTGGTGCCAGTTCTATGGGGAGGGCGCTTTGGAGGTTTTGAAGTGAAGCTAAAAAGACCAAAACCCCAGCAGGGATCCTTACATTATACACCTGAACATTGCCTTGTAAATGGCGGTGTCCCTGTATTTTGGTGGAAAAAGCCATGTTTCAAATGGGCAAAATGGAGATCTTTTAAGGAGCCCTGCCCAGGCATACATGTTTTCCCACTGATAAACACCCAAGAAAAACAGAAGTGGAGCTCGATAAGCACCCTTCCAATCTCCCCTTTCATATAAGTCGCGATAAGCCCGCTTCAGAAGTACACAACCTCCAATTGCTTAAGCCCCCTGGAAAAACGCAACACATATTGTCCAGTAGTAGATTCCCTTTAAAACCACCAGGGAGAAATGAAGCATATTCATCTCAGAAAATGGAAGACGCAACTAAGACCTCCGAGAGGTTAGAATAAGGGTACCCATTGTTCTGTAGTCTATTTTAGTAGGGGAACCCTCCCCAAAGAAAGGGTACAAGGGTACTGGGGGACCGACGCAATAAACACGGGGAGCTCAACCACACAAGACGCATCGCAAATGACCAGCAGGCTCAAGCGTCCGGTGATGTTGGAATCCACGGTCTCCACCGGATGAGAATCGCACCAGGCGATGTTGGGCCTGCCACGCTCCCCGGCAGCGCAAATGACGCCTTACGCTCCGCAGCGGCCATTTGGCCGGAAAAAGGTCTTCCTGCTTTGGTGGATTTCAAGGAGAAAACAACGCGCTCCACAAAGAACTAGAGCGGGGAAAATGGCGCTGGCTGGGCAACTGGGCAACCTAATCTCGGCTTCTTCTCATCCAAGAGTGCTTCAAGACCGAGGCGGTCCTTCAGTCGAAGACTCGATGGAAATACAGAAAAGGAGGATGACTCTAAGTACCGCAGGATTGCGGAGCCAAGGAATCCAGTCGGGCCCAAAAGAACGAAGTCGGTCTCGCCGCTCATTGCACTTCCACGTGGGCGCAGCGGATTCAACTAAATTATTCTCTGTCGCTA
Organism: Effrenium voratum; assembly: GCA_963377175.1. Lineage (NCBI taxonomy): Eukaryota > Dinophyceae > Suessiales > Symbiodiniaceae > Effrenium > Effrenium voratum. Next base: position 961,859 of record CAUJNA010000125.1, on the reverse strand, counting down.
CGACCCTGGTAGAGCAGTGCAAACATACAACTCTGCGAATGGGCTGCGGAACCCACCATGGGCTGTCGTATACCGGTCGATCGAAGGATGCATTCGAGAAAAGACAAAAAACAAACTATGCAGGCCTTTCAACACTGACTCACATGATCGGGAATACCAGGATACCCAGTTCACATATTGTCAATCGCGCGATCTAACACCGGGCGAGCGTCTAGCCCGCGGCTTCCTTGAGGCTGAAATGCCACAGCCAAGCGGAAGGCTGGAAACGTCGGGAAACGTGGTCAGGATTTATGGCCTTTGCCTTTGCGATAGCGCACAGTGTCTGTTCGACGCAGCGATTTATTGGGAGGGGGAAAGACGGAGAAGGCCCCAAAAACAAACCTTCAACCGAACGTTTCTTTCTCTCTCGCTCCCTCTCTCTGACTCAACCCTAATTAGGTCCTCCAGTAGAGAGGTTAGAGTAAGGGTACCAACTTTTTTCTGTAGTCTATTTTAGTAGGGGAACCCTCCCAACCAAAGAAGGGGTGAGAAAGGGCACCTGGCTGGGGGACCTAGAGGCAATTTCCGAGATGCTCTTTTTCGGCCGGCGACATATCAGAAGCTTGGGCTGCGCCCTCTTCCACCTCACTGCCAGGCGCGAAGCACTCGCGACGTTTTGCTTCAGGTGCTGAACCCCCAAAATGGGCTGCGGGTTCCCGGTTTCCCTAGAGCCACGAAAGGAATACCATGCAGTGGTTGGACTCCTTTCCAGATTTCCAGCTCGGCTTTCCAGGCCCGAAGCATCAAACATCAATCTGTGCGTTTTGCCAAATAGGACACCCACTCCCAAACATGCTTGTTGCTTGCTTTTGGCGTCTCCTTCCCATGTTAACAAAAAAAAGGATTCCCCTCCTAAGGCCAACACTCGTGTGGCCCCGAGTTGATCTTGCATTTAGACAGTGGCCCAACTCAACTTCATGATCTAGTTGATCTTGCACTCAGAAAGTGGCCCAACTAAACTTTATGATATTCTAGTCTACGTTTGGGTCCCACTGCATCCTATGACTTGCAGCTTCGATCCATCAACTCTAGGTCCAGCACCTTTGCCCCCTTTGCCTCGACGGCCGCCTGCAGCTTAGCAAGCAGGAATTGACTTTCAACTCCCGTGACACATCCCTGACCACTCAAGGGGATCCTTCCTTTGCTCACTGGGCTTGCATTTTTAGATGGTCTTACAAACTCTTGCCGTGCTCCATTCAAGGGGATCCTCTGACTGAAAATTATGAAGAAGGAACAGCGAATTCTCATGCAAGGATTCCGAACTGTGATTTGTTCATTCATTCAACTTGTCGGGGGACAGCAAGGATCTTGGAGGCCTACACGTGGAGATCCGACTGCTTTGGTTTTGCCAATTTGATGGCCATGCTTTCATCTCCGGCGGTCATGCCGCCTTCCTTTGCTCACTGGGCTCACATTTTTAGATGGTTTTACAATCTCTTGCCGAGTGTGGCACCCAAATGTGTTGACGAAGTGGTGAACCTGCTGTAGCATCCAAAGGCACACAATACACCAAGCACCCAAAAAAGGTTTTTCCCTGCTGTTTGAAGAAACGGGAGTTGAACACCCGCAGCGCTGGACTTGAAGACCATGTAAAAGCGGCACCAAAGATTGGGACAGCCCTCCATTTCCAGAATGGTTCTCAAGAGAAACCAGCATGAAACCGGCCTAGCCTGAAACCGGCCTAGCCTGAAACCGGCCTTCCATAGGATGTCTCGTCCCTCCCCTCCCCATTTTGCGGCTTCCCGATCACTTTAAGCCACAGCCACACAAGTTCGCCACCCTGGAAGGTCCGTTTCCTCCCGCCTCCGGCCGGGGCAGTGCCTGGCGAAAGCATGTGCATCTTGGTCTCTGAAAGGGCGAACCGCGTTTTAGGGCAACCCCGACACGTGCGTTTGATGTTGGTTTCCCTACATGCAAAGGGCAAATGCTTGGTTGCATGTTGGTGCTTGCTTGCATGTTGGTTTCTCTTTAAGGGGCCTCCCTAATTTTGTTTCTTGTTTCCACACATACCCACACAAATCCGCCGACCCCTTCTCCAAAGGGGAGGCGCACGGGAAGGGTGACTGTGATGATAATTGTCTAGCAGTCATCATGATAATCATGTAACTGTCCAGCAGTCCTCATGAAAATCATGTCCACGCATCTTTTGCACCTCAAATCGGCTGATAATCATCATGACGCATCCCCGGCATCACCAGCAGTCATCATGATAATCACATCCACGCATCTTTTACATCTAGCTTGTTCATGTCTGCTCTGCTACAATTGAAGTCGAAAAATGAGATGATGATGAATCATGATGACGATCTCGTTGCCATCATCCTTGTCACCCTCGTCATCAATATCATCATCATCATCATCATCATCATCATCGCAGTCATCAGCACCTCTTTCTATAATAATCTCTTTCTATACTATACATTTGAAGTGCGGCGTTAGAGAGCATTGCTGATGCAAAGGGTGCGTCGTCATGATTACCCTCATGACTACTGGTGATGCTGAGGATGCGTCATGATGATTCTCTTGCGACTTGAGGGGCATGATTATCATGATGACTGCTGGTGATGCTGAGGATGCGTCGTGATGATTATCAGCCGATTTGAAATGCAAAAGATGCGTGGACATGATTATCATGAGGATTGCTGGACAGTTACATGATTATCATGATGACTGCTGGACAACTATCATCACAATCATCAGCCTTGTCACCCTCGTCATCAATATCATCATCATCATCATCGTAGTCATCCCCATCTCTTTCTATACTATACATTTCAAGTGTTGAGTTAGAGAGCATTGGTGATGCACAGGAAGCGTCGTCATGATTATCATCATGACTACTGGTGATGCTGAGGATGCGTCATGATGATTCTACGTCGTGGAATTGAGGAATCCTTCATCTGCCTCGCCCTTGAGCTGCAATCGGTCGATGAAACTTTTCTACACTAGAAACCAAACAAGCGGCGTAAGTCGCCTTGAGCGGAGTGCCCAGAGGCTGTATTGCCCCTTGGCGCCGTAACCTTTTTGAGCGATCTTGCGCACTCCTTTCCAAGAGGTGCGCCTTGCGGAAAGGAGTGCAACGATAATGGCATTAAAGACCTGCCCGTGCTCAGCTATTCTCTCTTCATCGCGAAACTAGATGCATCACATTAAGGAACCCGCCATCTTCCTCCTCGTTAAACCGTGGTCAGTCACCAAAGCAACCCTGGTGTAAGTCACCTTGTGGGGACGGACAAGGGGTTGTATTGTGCCTCGGCGTTGTAACCTTTTTGGGAGATCTGCGCACTCCTTTCGAGGACGCGCGCCTTGTAGAAAGGAGTAGCACTAGATTTGTCTCACAGGGAGGAGAGCCACAAAATGCTCGTTTTCCTTCCGGAGCAAACCAATTGCAGTAACGTAGAATTTGCAGAAAAGGCATGGCATCAAGTACTTCTTGCTCTTGATCCACACTACCCGTGTTCCAGCGTCGCACACCTTGAACGCATGGCGCGAGAATTCCTTCTAAACTTTGCCGCTGCTGTCAAGTTTGCTTGATTCTTCGATTACTTTCTCGCAGCGAACAAACTGCCAGCCTTCTTCGTGTCAGCCTGGCGAATTTCGCCCACCTCGATTTTGAACAGCTCCACGCGAACAGGAACACCGTGTCCAACACCGCGACCGCGGAGGTCTGTCAAGCTCTGCGCTGTCACCGGCTCGCTGCTTGCTCGCATCGCAACCCGCGTCCGCTTCATCGGTGATCGGCCCGCCTCTGACCCACAAACGCTACGATACAAAGTATCACTAACTCCCTAGTCAGCAAACAACGCGCAGCATCAAGGTGAAAGCCTTGCAACAGACTCCAAAAAAGGCCCGCATCAACTCGGCAACTCCCATTGGGCGTTGAGCTTCAGCACTTCTAGCTCGCAACAACTGTCTCGCGCCAGTAAGAACACACATATTTTGCAACCTCCACATTTTCAGACACGTACATACTCCAATCCTACCCTAGTGGGAGGAAGCATGGGGGATCTCTCGATCCAATGCATCTAGTCCTCCGACCAACGACCAAGAGAGAACAACTGAGCCTTGCTAAATTCGCCAAATGCGATGGAGTGATCTGTTAGTTTCATTAGACATGGTAAGTTTCTGACACCTGTTTCGTTGCACTCCTTTCCACAAGGCGCGCGTCCCGTAAACGAGTCCGCAAAATCTTCAGACAGGTGTCCCCGAGAAGTGCCATTGCTGACTGCTGCAGCCGGCTCAGCAGACAAGCTGGCTCACATCTGCAGCTCAAGCCTCTCTCTTGGCTTTCTTCTTGTTCTTGAATTCAAACTTTTGTTCCAGCGTCCAGGCCCACAGCGCTATCTGTGGAGCTTCCCCCTCTCCAGAGTGCTGGATGTGCAGGTTGTTGATGTACTGCTGCGTCTTCCAGAGGAAAAATCCAAAGTCGCGGACCAGATCACGCTCATCTTTCCAAACTTTCGACACTTTGGTCTGCAGAGTCGCTTCATTGACGTAAACTCTGTCAACATCACCAGGGCAGAAGACAGAGGGGATATCAAGAGAATGAGGCACAATCCAGCCTCGGGGCAGCCCCTGCCAAGCTGCATCTCCATCCACCACAGCGCGAGCCATCCGTGAGTGGCCAGGTGCTCGGTGTTCCACCACCATTCCTCTGCAAAGGCCAAGCCTCTCAAATTCCTGTTTGACAGAACCGCCCTTTCCAGGCTTCTCTTGCCAGGGTCTTTGGGCTTCTTCACTCTGTGGTCCGTGAAGATGGCTTCCCAGCCTAGACGCATGACTGTGCGGTAGCTGGCTTGTCGCAGTTGCACGACCAGTACAGTGTTCTGCAACATGTGGCACAGGTCCTGGAAGTCCGGGGGCCATGTCTCCAATGCGTGCAGCTCCTCAAGCAACTGGATTGCGACCTGTCCGTGCTGGTCCAAGGTCCTGAGGCCACAGAAAGCGCAACAAATGTCACGCAAGCGAGACAGTCACTGGCTAACAGCATTGAATCAATCCATAAAATTAGCAAAGAACAATTGACCTCTGAGCCGCGTTGTGATGCCTGTCTCTCCAGCTCGGAACCAAGGCAGCAAGTCCAGAATGGGGGAAATGCTGCTCATGCTCAGCGTTCGCAGTAAAAGGCGTAAAAAATTCTCCCCGGGGATATTGGAGGGCCGCTCATTGAACACGCTGGGCGCGCTGGGGGTGGGCTCGCCCCACAGTCCTGGGCGGGATCGCCCCGCAGATACACAGACACACAGACACACACAGAAACACACACAGACCCACAGAATCACAGAGACCCACAGAGACCCACGGAGACACACAGAGACACACAGAGACACACAGAGACACACAGAGACACACAGAGACA
>CAUJNA010000125.1:918961-951461 GCA_963377175.1 Effrenium voratum | reverse complement strand
GCAGAATGCTTGACCAGCAGGGCGCTGAAAAGCAGGCACACCTTAAGCCTTGAGGCTGCCAAAACACGAGGCAACAAGGGGTCCCACGAATCTGAGAACGCTTTAAAGGCAAAACCATCCATGGTCAACAAAAATGTGAATTGTTTGTTGTTTGTTGTTTGTACAGCTCTGGCTTTCTGAATGACATCTCACAATGGTTGACCGTTCAAACCGTTCTCTCTCTCTCACACACAACCAAACAAGCAGGCGTTTCCAGCGTGGCAGATGTGTTGGGAATGCATCAAAGCAAAAGAACCTCAAGGTTGGTTTCCAAGGGTTTTACCATTTACATTCCGTTCAATCAGCCAACCATTTCTCCCCACGTACACACACACACACCCACGCAATTGACTGAGCCCCCGTCGCCCCAGCGCGCCCCGTGCGGCCAATTCGGTGCACATAATCCTGAAATGGCTCGAGCCTCCTATCCCCTCAGGCGTTTTGTTGGGCGGAGTGTCCCTTTGGACAAATAGATGACATGAAAGTGCCATCTATTTTCAAACACATCTTCCAGGAGTTTTGTACGCGCGCCCTGCCACCATGGACAAAAGAGCATTACTTGGACATAGCAGCTAGAATTTGCAAGTCTCCTTTGAGCAATATCAACAACAACTATAGCTTCCACCACAATGACAATGGACGGTTTACAGAACTTATATGATGGGATACATTGGTTCCAACGTGGCTATGTGTATATATATATATTAATGTGTATATTATATGTATGCCATTCTTCAACCTGGGCCCCGATTCGCATCAGTTTTGGGTGGCATGGTCTAGTGGAAATCCTCTTGGACATAGGCTGCCCTCGCCTCCGTGTTGTTGGCCGGATCGAAATTCACCACGAGGCCCTGAGCTGCGTCCGGCGAATCGGGCGGAGCCGGTCCAAAGTCGACTCTCGGATGGATTTCCGACATGCGAGCGCACCCACCATCCAACCAAAGACGGTGAAGTTGTTCCCATGTGGTATATTTAGGGCATCCAGCACGCAGCACACACTGTAGGTTGGAAAGGAATGTGAAAAAACTTGCCAGAGTCATGGGCCCAGTTTCGCTTCCTCAGGCGCCAGCCACACCCTTGATGTCCAAACCGCGTGCGGCGACATCGGTGGCAACCAGCACCTGCCATGTCTAGTGGTGTGCAACCTCTGACTGATCCGCACTCAAAGGAAACCGGCAGACCATTTCAGAAAATGGTGCAGCCGCAGCTGCATGTCCCAATGTTTGACTTGTTTACATCTGTTTCACTTTTCGCTGCGGGGGGGGAGGAGGCTGTTTCAAGGTGCCACCATGAAACACAATTCGGAACATGCCACGTCTACACTCTTGTACGCAAAAGTGGAAGTACAACATAACGCATTTGAAGCATGAATGCTTCGATATCCTTGTATCCCATGAAAGCGCGCAATCCCAAGGTCCAAAGCTGCACACGTGGAAGTTTTTCCAGGCTTGGCCTTCGACTTGCCCTGTCCCTCGCAGCTCTGCACCGGTTCAACACTGTTTCAAAGTAAAAGACGGAACAGTTCTAATACTGTTCAGCAGAGAGTAACCAAGCTTCCTTTCGGCTCTTGCCTTTCTGCAACTGCTATTGTCCAATCGGACAATGCCCCCGCAAAAAGACAAACGGTTAGATCAATTGTCAGACGCGGTTGTCATTACTTTTCGAGATTAACCAGTTTCTGTAAAAATCAAATAAAACACCAAACAAGAAACAAAGAGTGCCACGGAGAAACAAGAACCCCATTATCCAGACGGGCTCCTTAGCTCAAAGTCTTTCGCATCGCGAACCTTGTAGCGCCCATTCTTGAGACCATTCAGGGCATCATCGCGCTGCCGCTGGTCCTGCCAAATGCCAAGCTCAGGGTTCGATCCACACGCCGCGCGGATCCACATCCTCGAACCCTCGGAAATGTGACTCGGGCGCCCTACCTTTCTAAAGCAAACACATCCTAACCACCATAGCGATCGGCTAGGCGGCTAGACACTTGCGACGTCCTTGTCCCCATGAATTGAGGTGCATGGAAGACCTGGCAGTTCGGCTTGGAGGACGTGGGCAAAGTGCTCATGCGAACTCTTGACATGCTCCAGGCCCCCAAACTTGGCGCCACAGCAAGAACGTCTTGGTTGTTAAGGGTCTACGGGCTATACTGCCCGCCACATGCACCCGCCGCTCGCCTTGACGATGGAGGTCATTGGACAGTGTCTCGCACATGCGCTTGGTGTTGCAGAAGACCAACGCCTGCAACTTTCAACAAGGGTTGAGGGCGTAGGGGATGAGAGGGCACAAGGATGTGGGAATACAAGGACAAGTTTCTCACATTTACGGAGTCTTGCCACCACCTTGCTGAATGACCAAAAGCTCAGCACTTGAGAGGTCACTGAGACGAATCAAATCATCGGATGTCTTGCCCTTTCACTCCCTTAAACTTGGGTACGCGCAAATGGCACAATTGCCCCACTTTGGTCAAGACGTTCCCTTTGTTCCCCTTGCCTAACCATGAAGGGAATTGTGTCATCCACTTTTACCCTGGTGTAGCACGGAGGCAAAGCTGTCCAGTTTGTTTGACGAAACGTCTCAACCTCATCTGAGGCTCCAGGGCCTTGACAACTTCACACCTCTCATCAAGTGGCAAACCCGGCGCCTGGCCTTGCCACTGGCACTTGGAGTTGTAAGCCCCGCCTGCAAATAGTGGGGAACTCTTCCTTGGCTAAGCTATTCCTGGGTCAATGAGCCTGAAGCCGAATTCTTGAAAGTCAAAGTGGAAAGTGCTTGACACATTGCGAAAGCAACCGAAGTCGAGCCTCTAGCTTTCAACCAGCTTACCTGCAGTGTTTATGCGCGTTTCTTCGGCGCTGGAACATTTCAATACTCCTTGTCGCTTCAGTTCCTGGGTCATGAGGGTCAAATCGCCGCCACCCTTCAAGGGGATGGTGAAGCCCACCCCTGCAACCCCCCCCCCCCGGCAGCAAAAACCAAAAAACAGCTCAGTCAGGTGAGAGTAGTTGAGGAGTACAAGTCAAGGGTAGGCAGGGATCGATTGGCAAGGGAATCAACATCGCAACCACTTTCTGATGCCTCACGAAGTGTGTTGACAATCTCCCGGTTCTTATTGTAGGAGTCCATCATCTTCACGACCTGCGTGATATCCTGCCAAGGGTCACGCTAGCGCAGTGTCGGCGGTTTGGGCCTGACGTGCCCTTTGCCTTCCTTGAGTTCAAATTGGACTGTTACAGCAAAGTAACAGTAGATGCCACAATTCCCTTGTGGGTAGCTAAAAGGCAATTATGACCAAACCAAGCTCAGGAAACTGTGCAATCCTCTTTCACTCAATTGTAGACCCAAGCCGTTGGAGGTTTTCTTTCGGGCTTCTCTGCACATCTCTCTCCTGGTTACCTTTCAGCTCGTCTCGGTTTCCGATCATGACCTTGTAGGGCCTGCAGGCTCAGCCGCTTGGAAACATGTTGCTTTTGCTGCACCTTCATTTAGACTATCCCTCTTTCCCACAATCAAGGCAGTGGACAGGAAACACTTGCATCTTGTTGAAAAGGAACATTGACCACTTGCATGATGGTTGGACAAGGGGTGACCTGGTGAACCAAGAAAATCCCCAAGTAAGGCACCAATGGGAAAGCTCGCAGCTGGTTTACCCCCCCCCTTTTCGTGCACGTACACCTTGCAAGTCTCACGCCCCAAAGCCTGTTGAGAATCTCACTGGCAAGTTTCCTCACCTGGCGGAAGCGGCGGAAGAGATCTGGGGCAAAGGGTGTACAGTGGCGTGCGGGGGAAAAACATGTCCGGTTGCTTGTTGGCTTCTTCGCTTGTTATTTGTCGGTGTGTCTGGTTGTTTGCTTTGCTGGCTTGCCGCTCTTGATTGTTTGTTTGCTTGCTTTCTTGCCTTCGGCCTAATGTGGCCCATTGAAGAGCCCAAATTAGCATCTTGGAAAGCCCCCCCCGCCCCTTCACAATTTGGGCCAGGGATGAAAATGAGCCTCATGCAAAAATGATCTATGAAGCAGGTCAGCGTTTGCACTGTTCCAAATGTCACATCTGACAGCCTGAAATGTCTCGAGTTGCACTACCACTCTCCACACAAATCCCGACGTGTGGCGCGCGTGAAGATCCAATCTCAAATGAAGCTGATTGACGGGCATGGGCATCTCAACGCACGGAAGACTCCATACACCAAATGGACGCTAATCAATCAACGAAGTATGGGCCCCTCCTGCCCTCGTGTCCGATTTCATCATTGGAGGGAGGATAACATAATTACTCCCGGAAAGATTGACATGGAACGTTGACACGGTTGACAGGGGTCCCCGCCGAAAGGAAAAACCATTGCAACATGAAGGCTGGTTGCCAAAACTATCCCCCCCCTTCTGGACGCACGCTAAGTATCGTCAGGATAACCAACATAACCCCTAATTACCCACCTGTCCGTGTTTGGGGTTTCACGGAATATTCCGGAAAGTGACGCTGCCCTTTTACGGCGAGCACCTTTTGGAATGATTAAAGGGAAATGGATGCTTGATGCAAGCCTGTAAGTGATGTCCACCAAAGGGTCTCTACAGGATAAAAAGTTGGACTGCGCTGCTTCCATTATTTGGGTACTTGGGTGCTGTAGATCCCCCTGCAAAAAGTTTCACTTTTTGCTGGTTAAAAGGACATATGAGGGGAATCCAAAAAGTTAAAGTCTAAAGATCCAACCCAATAGCAGTAGAGGGTAAAGGGGATGACTAAACCCACATGCGGGACATGTGCCATCTACTTTCACCCTGCAACACGTATCAACTTCCCTCCAATTGGTGGTTCGATTGTTGGTTTGGAGGTTACGGCTTGAATTCCCCTCTACCGCCTGTTGCCAAAGCTTCAAACCAATCCAAACCCATCCAAACCACCAACTCGGAGATATTTGAACTACCATTTCCTTCCAGAACTCCCGGTAGCTCCTGAGTTAACTCAATCTTTAACGAGGCGAACTATTTGGCACAGGAGCTCCTCCTAGCGGCCGTTCAACCAAAAATGAAAAAGGCAAAATCGGACAATGTTACTCCTCCTTTATTCATAGTCCCCTCTATTGTAGCATTCTTTTCGCAATTCAGGATCTTGTGACTGTTTTGGGGTCCTCAACTGCAGCAAATTCCCTCCTCAGCTCCTTGGCTCTCTTTCAACTACCAGCCACGGGTTTTTGTTTGACCGCGGAGCGACACGGCGCAAGCTGCGCACCTCCTTTGGCCACGTGGCCGTAAAGAACAGCGTGTGGCGCTTCCGCGGAAGCTGAGACGCGGCTTCCGCGGCGGAACGATTAGACATGGCACCCTTTGAAGGGGGGCCCTCTTTTTTCGACCCCCAAGCAGGTCTTTTGGTACATAAATGGCTGTGGGTCAAAACCAATGGTACCATTTTGGGATAGGTGCACCACCCATTTTAGTCTATTTTAGTTGGGATTGGGATGTTCACTGGGGGTACGGGCTTTTGGCCCATGGCCAAATCAAAAGGTCACATGGAGGTCCAAAAATAGGTTTGGGGTGGAAAAACCGGCTCACCCTCTCAAAAGTGACAGTCTCCCTTTGGCTTCCCTTCAAACAAACCCAACAAGGGGTGCCCTCAAAGAAAAAACATGTATGACACTGACCGTCTGGTTAGCTGTCAAACACCCGCAACCCTAGGAATGCTTTGAGAGCGCTTGAACCAACAGAAACCAATCAATGCAATCAGCCAAATCCATGTCGGAGGAACTATCATGGGTGCATGGGCACGCTTGCAACCTGGCTCGTCACCTCACACCGTTGTGGATTTTGGTGTGCATGAATGCGCATAGTTGTCATTGCTGAGGTCCTTTTAATGCTCCGATGGAGGAAACAAACCAGAATGCTCCAAAGTTACCATAGACTCTAGTTTAGCCGGCCCTAGCTGTAACTGACTCATAAACTCTGAGCCATGCGATTGAATGTTGGTTATCCGACGGGCTACACATCGCTCAATGGTGATGCGGACGCTCACACAATTCAATCAAATGTGCAGCAAATGTGGTTGTTCGAAGCCCCTCCGCCAAGTACCCTCCCTTCCCCTCCTACATTATATTGCATTCATCTGCACCCTTGAGAAAAGGGCCCTTTTACTTCCAACCGTGCGGATGCAAACACCTGAGGTCAGTTGAGCAGCCCTGAACGTGATGATGATGCCACAGAAGCAGAGGATAGTTCAGGCTGCCCCGCTCATTTGGTTTAGGTTGGGACCGGTGTCTAATGTTGCTCACACGCCGGCCTTGGCAAGGATCTTGCGAATCTGTGGCTCGAATCCCATGTCCAGCATGCGATCAGCCTGGAAACGAACTTGCAATGCGGGAGCAGCGATCAGCAAAAAAAAGAAGAAGCGCCCAACAAGCAGGTTCATAGGAGGTTACCACTGGAAGTAACCAACGAGCTTCAGCTCTGCCACATCTCTGCTGATTGGTCTTCCTGCCCTGGCACCGCTAACCGCGACACATCTGGCACCTCATCCAGGACAAGTTTTAGGACGCCGTCCAGGCGAACCTGCGAGCACTGCACGCACCATCTGCAAGCACGAGCTGGGCTTGGCGCCAAAGCAGGGACCCCCCAAAACAGATGTTTTTGTCCATTCGGTTTCCCTTTCAAAACAGCACCTTCAGGAAAAACAAACGACCCTAAGTTCGGCTTGCCCTCGCAAGGAAGCTAAGTTTGGCTCCTGTCCACCTTCCAGGAAGTCGTTCAGGCGGCCAGGGCAGGCGACAATGGTACTCAGCAATCGAAGCTCGGCTGTGTGTTCCCTGAACGCCCTGAACCGCGCATGGTTCGGTTTCCGGGCACTCGAAACCCCGAAACGCCGAAGACTTCCCGTCATGGGGTCGGAGTGAAACAGAAAACAGAATGCACCCGATGGGCAAACATGGAAGCCAAATCATCACTACGGGAAGGTTCCTCTGAGAACTCCAGTGCTTCCATGTTGGCCTAGCGGGAAACCGGAGTAGCTGAAAGCTGTGCTCGCTTTGCGAACTGGCAAGGCCAGCAGCATTGCATGGTGGGCTACAATTAATGTCTGATATATTGCCATCCCCACTAATGTCTTTTTCCATTTTGCAGGGGAGTCCCTTTGGAACCATAAACGGCCCCAAAGCCCAGCTGCCGACCGCAAGCATCTTCCCTCTGAGTCGTGCACTGGCAACCTTGCCGATATTTGGCCATCTGCTCCCCCTTTGGAGCCCCTCCATACCTTCAGAAGAGATCGGGTGCAGTGACCGCAACACGTAGTCAGAATCTGGCCTGATTGCCCCCGCATGCAAATTCACTCGATCCTCACTCCATTCTTGAAGACATTAGGAGGTACCATGTGGACCCATCGTCTCTCGAGGGTTTGCTATCAATTGTTTGATGTTTGATCAAAGGATGAGAGTCTCAAGACATGACTCAACCTTTGACCTCATGCAAAAAGGGCTGACTCTGGGCCCTTAAAACACATGCCCACTTCGAGTGCAAATCTCTCAGAATGGAACATCTGTATTGCCCCAGTACCTGGGTTTATCTTGTGGCCGCGAGGAACTCAAGGGACGTGTAGTCTTGACAGGCACCCTGGTTTTGAAAGAACTAATTTTCCTCAAATAGGAGGGCCAAAGGGTACTTGAGATGCTTGTACGCGGGATTCCCTGCACATTCCAAGCGTGGAACAGGTGGGAAAGCCCTGTACCCGCTATTGCTAAGTGAGCCAACCAAAACCATGCACACCCACGTAGCTTACTTTGTGGTTGAAACCCTGGCTTAGTTTGGCATACTCGGGTGTACCGTAGTGTTCTGGCTTATGGTTGGTAACGTATCCTTTCTGCAAGTGCCTTACCCTGGCAATCCACGCAACTCAATTTTGAACATGGAAAGCCATGCGGGTTGCCAAAATCATGCGGCCAGGCGACCCCTGCCCTACCCAAACAAAAAAACACAGCTTTTCCTTCAGGTTTCCCTTTAAAAACACACAAATACGGTACATGTGAAAAACAAACACATGCACACCCATTTTGCCACCCAAACGGCGAACCTTCAAAGGACCCCCTCCCCCTGCGTTCCCTCGAGCGAGGCGCATGGCCACGCAGCGGAAGCCGATGCACTTCCCGAAGCGCTGGGCCTGGCGTGTTCGAATTCTCGTCGCGGGGGAGGTGAGAAGTGGGACACGGTGACCCAGAATATGTTTTTCAGGTTTCCCCCAATTGGTGGTTTAAAAAATTGAACCAGTCTTTGTGGAAACATGGGGAACACAATCAGGTAAGCCTTAGTTGCGGATCGGACCCAGAAGAAATTGTCAGGTCTCCCCCAATTGAGTCACTTGCTCAAAACCCGGTACTAAAATGGTCGTAATCCCAGAACCATGTGAGGAATTAAGAAGGCGGCCGCAGCTATTTATGGTTGGAATCGGCCTTTACTAAGCTTCATCTACCCAGGTTTTGATTGTGGCTCAATTGGTGGCTTGGGGATTTGAGCTACGTTTTCTGGACACATGGAAATAAATCAGATAAGCCTTAGTTGGTGGTTTGGATTGGTTTGGATTTGGATTTGAACGGGTCCCTGATTCTTGTTGGAGGGCAAATGGGAAACGTTCTCCTAACCACCAAACCACCAATCCAAACGACCAAGTAGGGTGACCCAGAAGAATTGAGCTCTACGACATGGGTTCTAACAAAAGGGTGGTTCTGTCAAGAAAAGGATTCTGTCAAATGGATTTGCAAATTGTAGTTTGCTCATATAGTCTTCTGATTGACATGAAACCCAACAAAAACGATCCATAGAGGAAGCTCCTTTTGGGAATTGGACCCGCTTATGAAGTTCCATCTTAATTTGCAGCGGAGAATATCCTCTTCCCATCAATCACCAGTCCTCAACCCACACCAGCACTGAGCAACAGGAAACACATACAAGTGTTTCGGTTCCGTTCATCTCCATGGGGCCATGAGAAAGAACGAAAAGGAAGGCCACCGCGACCACTTTGGTGACTTTGGGTTCAGGGTTGTCCAAGGACTCACTTTGGGCAAGCTCAAACTCATCGGTTCAATGTACATGCTCGTTTGAAAGTCAACATGGAGCCCCAACAACACTCAAATCCAAAGCGCCAATAACGCACTTCCAAGGATGAGGCAGTGAAGCATCGCAACCAACAAACATCCAGCAGCACCAAAACCGCATGTAGACACAGCTCGGGATTGAAAGGGCCTAAGGACCCCCCCTTTCTTGGTTGACGTTGGAAGGAGAGCAACAATTCTCAAATTCTAGCAGTTTATGTGGGGATTTCCCAGTTAAGTGGTTGGATTTCAACCACTAAACCACAATATAATATAAGCAAAACTGTTTCCAATGTTTCCCAACAACAACCATGACTTGGTACCTTGGAAACCCGATTGGACTGAACTTGACTGATGGAACCCGATTCGGCTTCTTGGGGCTAAGTGTCCAGTCCGAGCTTTGATCACGCGTTTTGGCCTCTGCCTCCGTCTGCTGCGCCAGCTCACGCCTCGGGGACTCAAAGCTTCGCGCATGGGCAACATGAAGCTCTGAAAGCGGTCGGGTACTTATACAGGGATCCGGATGCATTATACACCCTTGTAAATGGTGGTGTCCAACTTTATTTTGGTGCCCTAAGTAAGTGGTTAGTCAGCCCGATGTAAGTGGTTAGTCAGCCTGGCTAAAAGAAAAACACTTCCCATGGTTATAAGTCTCCGTTCAGTGGGTGACTAACCAGGCTTACTAATCACTTACTAAGTACCCGATCGCCCCTCTCAGCGATGCTTTGCCAATCAAACCAGGAAATTCATAGAAACCGACTGCCGCAGATGATGGCCTTTTTTTGGGGCATCCCTTCAAAGCTCCATACCAAAAGGTGCCCATCTTTCTTCAAACACTTCACAATCCCAAAGCCTGAAACAAGGGCTCCCCAAGTAAAAGGCGTCAATCTTTGGTAGTTGAAACTCCCAATTCTCTCCCTTCCCCTACGCTCCCCCCCTTTGAATCGACGAGAACGGTGCGTGGGTGACATCACCAGCACTCCAGGCCCATCTCGCTCAGGGCGGTGGTTCTGGCCGATGCAAAGGGGTGCAAAGCAACAGGTGTCATTTCAGTTTCCCTTTAAACCAACCCCAGAAATCCGTCCCCCCCTCCGAACAAAAGATTCACACCTTTGGGCAGGTTGGGACTTGTTAAGTCCAACACGCCAGAAACAAACAAACAAGAAGAAAACGGCATTTGGCAGCGGGGCGCAAATGAAAAAACGCAGCGCCCCAACAAACCCAAGTCCGCTTGCACTGGGCTTGGTCATAGAAATATCAAGGGGAATTGGTGTTACTCGCCCTTAAAATGAGCAGACCCCTACAGCTACGTGAATGCCCATTCACAAAATGCCACCTACTAATCAGCTGGGTCCTCGAAATGTATTTCAGAACCTGAACTGCAAAGCCAAAATCAACGCTCGCCGACTGCCGAAATGGACTCGATCCCGAGTCTCACAATGAACCTCAGACATTGGCCTTCGCGGCACCCCATCTGCACGTGGAAATAGGGAACCCCCAGATAAGCTTGGACCCTGCATGTTGCGCACGTCCCTTTAAATGTAGGTCAAAGGACTCAAAAATAGTGATTGTCCTTTTGGTTTCCCTTTCAACCAACCTAAAACGGGCACCCTCAACACCACACACACCCATTGAGATGACACCTGGAGAAAGCATGGGAGCCATCCACATCCAAGGCCTCCTCCACCATCTGTGCGAATGCGGGCAGGAGAAATGCCTCGGGGGTGTCCAATCTACAGAGCCGCGCTGGCAAAAGACTGGCATCCAAGCAAAACACTGTGCTCCATCAGGCCACAAGGTGTTTCTCAAAACTGCTTGTAGCAACCCCTTCAGGTGGTTGCTTTCTTTTTGGTTTCCCCTTACAACCATTCCAAAAGGGGACCCTCTTCTGAGAACCCCCATACAGCTTTCCAGCATGGTAGCAACCCGGATTTGCGCAGCAGGCCCTGCCCTTGGGCATCCCTGCTAATGTCTTTCCGCTGCCAGTAGCAGCAATGCCTGTCACCCGAGGCTGCACATGTAATGCACGTGGAAAAATGGGTGTCCTGGATTTGGCAGAATATTCTGTCCCCCTGTCCCTACCACGTGAACCATGCGCTACCGGATATTTTGACTGAACCTCACACGTATCACAGGCCCCGCCTATGATGTCCTTCCCTCGCAAGCCCAGTGGCCAAGTGTACGCCTCTCACAGCATCTGTGAGCTACTTTGGCTTCTCCGAAGCTTCTCCGAATAGCGAAACCGCGCACCATGACTACAAAATCCAGAGCCCCTTATATATATATATTTATATATATATATATATTAAAAAAAGGTATGTGTCCAAATAGGGGAGGGGGACCCCCAAAATAAGGAACAGAGTACCCCAAAAACATACACACGCAAATCAGCCGGCAGCTGATGGCTTTGATGGCTTCTCCACGTGTCAAGCCAAAGCGGTCGCTCCTGGATTTGCGATGGAGACGGAAAGCCTGCACTCCTGGCCAGCCAAACTCTCGGATCTAGCTGGCTTGTTGGGCTCTATTCATGCGCAATCAGCAATTGTTGGGTTCGGCCCATTCTGGGGACCTTGGCAACCTCAGCAAAGCCAAAGGCATTTAACAAATCCCCTGGAATCAATCAGCTGCAAACGGCATTCCTAATGACCCACCCTATCCCAGAATCCATGCTGCACATGGGATCACTCCGGTCTGCAATTTCCCAACCCAGCAAGGATTGGTGCATGTTCACCCCGTTCTGGCAAACTACCCTTCTGGAAAGGAAGTCCTGCGGAATAGAACAAAATCATTGGTGAGTAATGCTTAGGTGTATTCTATCTAGTCTTCTTTAATAGCATGCCTTTCCCATACTAGTTCAATCTCCAGATTTATAGCTAGAGGGGATAGTCTCCTGCCGTTTACCTACTAATAATCCCCAAACAACGCGAATTGTTTGGAGAGATCTCACTTTGAGGCCCTCTTCGCGGTTCAATGTCAGTATAATGGATCGTCAAAACGGCGCCGAAAGGCGCCGAAAGGAACAAGTGGAATATCGCAGCAATGAAAGGAGTGTCAATCGAGCGGGAAAGGTTGGGTTAGCCTCACAAGAACTTAAACCCTACTGTTGGGGTGCCCCCTACACTTCCCTGACATGGTAACAGCGTGAAATGTCGAGGCAAGCCAAAAGGCGAAATGTTAAAACCTGGTAAGCGACTGTGGAGGGACATCCGCAATATCACCTAGCTTGTTCATAGGGTCTTCATCCACGCGAAGTGGGCGTGCTCCTTTGGAGGCTACCCTGTTTTGGGTTTGCTTCACAGCGAAACCAAACTCAGCTCCCAAAAGGACTCAGACAAAAAAACTGAACCTTTAAGGACTCAGACACATGCAGACACAACAGCTTAACCTTTCGGGGCCAGTCAAATGGACCAACCGAAAGGTGAAAAGGTCGATTGGGCAAGTGGCCATGGGTCATAACCTATGCATTTCTCCATTTTGGGGCGGATGAACACCCATGTACCACCTATTTTGATGTTCGCCAGGGGTACAGGGTTTTGACCCACAGCCAAGCGAGCAAAAGGACACTAACCATCCCACGAGTGGGGGCCCGCAGTCAACCCTGCCGGGCTCGCTTCAGCGCTTCGCGGATCTCCCGTGGGAACTCCCGGCAATCCTCGAAGGTGCTGAACCTGGCGAGGCAGCTATTGGAGACTGCAGCTCTTGTGATCAACTTCCTTCTTGGTGACTTTTTCCGTGACCTACTTGTTTGTCTTCTTCTTTTTTCTCGTGACTTTTGTGCCCCACATCTTTGTGTGGGGTTCTTACTTTTACCGCTCCGCGCCCGCCGTCCGCCATCCGGCCCCGCCGTCCGCCGCCCGCCCCGCCGCCCCCGCCGCCCACTCACTCACACTCACTGTCTCACACTCACTCACTCACTCACTCACTCACTCACTCACTCACTCACTCACTCACTCACTCACTCACTCACTCACTCACTCACTCACTCACTCACTCACTCACTCACTCACTCACACTCACTCACTCACTCACTCACTCACTCACTCACTCACTCACTCACTCACTCACTCACTCACTCACTCACTCACTCACTCACTCACTCACTCACTCACTCACTCACTCACTCACTCACTCACTCACTCACTCACTCACTCACACTCACTCACTCACACTCACACTCACACTCACACTCACACTCACACTCACACTCACACTCACACTCACACTCACACTCACACTCACACTCACACTCACACTCACACTCACTCACTCACTCACTCACTCACTCACTCACTCACTCACTCACTCACTCACTCACTCACTCACTCATTCACTCACACTCACTCACACTCACCTGGGCTTGTGTTTGTGTGGCAGGGGCAGCGTTTGGCAGCTGTGTAAAGGGATGGGATGTTGTCGCGCGCGCGGCTCGGGGCGCGCGAAATCGTGGCAGGCGCAGCACTTTGAAGATGCCGGTGCCGAAGTCGTGGCAGGCGCAGCATTCTGTGCATCTGAGTGTGTGCTTGCGTGGCAGGGGCAGCATCTGGCAGCTGTATAAAGGGCTGGGATGTTGTCGCGCGCGCGGCTCGGGGCGCGCGAAATCGTGGCAGGCACAGCGCTTTGGAGATGCCGTTGCCGAAGTCGTGGCAGGCGCAGCATTCTGTGCATCTGAGCGTGTGTTTGCTTGGCAGGGGCAGCATTTGGCAGCTGTCTAAAGGGATGGGATGTTGTCGCGCGCGCGGCTCGGGGCGCGCGAAACCGTGGCAGGCGCAGCACTTTGAAGATGCCGTTGCCGAAGTCGTGGCAGGCGCAGCATTCTGTGCATCTGAGCGTGTGTTTGCGTGGCAGGCGCAGCACTTTGGAGATGCCATTGCCGAAGTCGTGGCAGGCGCAGCATTCTGTGCATCTGAGTGTGTGTTTGCGTGGCAGGGGCAGCATTTGGCAGCTGTCTAAAGGGCTGGGATGTTGTCGCGCGCGCGGCTCGGGGCGCGCGAAATCGTGGCAGGCGCAGCACTTTGGAGATGCCATTGCCGAAGTCGTGGCAGGCGCAGCATTCTGTGCATCTGAGTGTGTGTTTGCGTGGCAGGGGCAGCATTTGGCAGCTGTCTAAAGGGCTGGGATGTTGTCGCGCGCGCGGCCGGGGCGCGCGAAATCGTGGCAGGCGCAGCACTTTGGAGATGCCATTGCCGAAGTCGTGGCAGGCGCAGCATTCTGTGCATCTGAGCGTGGGTTTGCGTGGCAGGGGCAGCATTTGGCAGCTGTCTAAAGGGATGGGATGTTGTCGCGCGCGCGGCTCGGGGCGCGCGAAATCGTGGCAGGCGCAGCACTTTGGAGATGCCACTGCCGAAGTCGTGGCAGGCGCAGCATTCTGTGCATCTGAGCGTGTGTTTGCGTGGCAGGGGCAGCATTTGGCAGCGATAAGATGTTGTCGCGCGTGCGGCTCGGGGCGTACGAAATCGCGGCAGGCGCAGCACTTTGGAGATGCCATTGCCGAAGTCGTGGCAGGTGCGGTATTTTGTGCGTGGCAGGGGCAAGGGCAGCATTTTGTGTATCTGGGCGCGTGTTTGCGTGGCAGGGCAGCATTTGGCAACATGTATTCTTCAGCAGCCGTTTCCCCGGCAATTTCTTCAGAGGCTAGTTGTTGCGCGCACACAGTGCAGGCTGGCTTCAGATGCAATCAGTTGCCGTGTTGTGCGGCAGATGCAAGTGTCGCATACTTCAATAAGCATAGACTTGTGGGGTTATCCGGCCCTTTGATTGAAACCCAACCCCCGTTTTCACGGCTTGTCTGCAATTTGTATTTCTTGTCCAGCGACTGTTTTTGCAACCCCCCCAAAAAAAGTGTTTGCTCTGGGGACATCTTTTGAGCGGCGTGCGACCCAACTGGACACGGCCCCAAGCTTCATCATCCCCCGGAAGTATTGGATTGGGAGGTGAAATTCTCTTAGGTTCTTCGGGTGCGCCAAGAGCTGCAGTCTGTCTTCTGCAACAGGGTTGTGGGAATCGACTGGGAACGAATCCCTAGCACAACGAAGATCCTTCGCCTCACAAACCTGCTCGATTTCTAGTGGCCATGGGGGAAATCGGAGAAGCACCACAGGTCTGGGTCAAGAAGGCCCCGCCTCTCTGCTTCCACCGGCTCCTTTGCGGGGCTCCCAAGGTGATAAAGGCAAAGGTGAAGCGGGGGTTTGGTGATTGGCCATAAAAATCAAAAATGGAGCATAGTTGACTAGAAATCCACCCATGATGTCCAATGGGGCTCACAGTAGTTAAATGAAGACCGCGTCCATTTGCGAGGTCCTTACATCTTGGCAACATTTCTCGGATGCGGAACGGTGACATTCTGCAGTCCTCCTCTGGATTCAAAACTCGTACATCATCATCCTTGGCAGTCTGCCCGGTGGTCACACCCCTGCCGGCGGCCTCACGAGCAAGGCGCCAAACTGGTTCGATCAAATCAGCACGAAATTGCCGGCGGTCTGCTTCATTCGTACAAAACCGCGGGCATGGCTTGCCAACACATGCAACCGCGGCCTTTTGACCCTCCAGAGGCCATCCCTGTGGACACTCTGCAGGAGGCAAATCAGTTTTCGCGCCTCACACGCCTCTGCTAGTGTCAGTGGCCGACCTTCTGGCAGCTTCATGGGCGACTTGGGCGCCTGAGCAGGTGCATGAAAAGCTACATGGGATTATGTTGGGTCTGCTTTGTCCAAGTGGCATCGAGCCATGTGGTTAACTAGTCATGAGGAGATTTTCCAGTTCCAAGCATTTAGGTTCGTCTTAAGGACGCCCTCCCCTGTCAACCTGACCGCGGTTGGCATTCGAACAAAAGCATCAACCGCCCAAAATGACTGATTTCGGGCAGAAAGCTATGTCTGAGGAGCAGGGCCATTGGGCTGGAACAATGACGCTGGCAGGACTATAGAAAGCGCCAGTCATGATTGCAATCCGCTGTTTTGGGCCCCGACCGGGACAGCCCACGCTGGGCTCCTGACAAGGAATTTGAGTACGTCAAACTCGGCAGACCCCAAAATGGTGGTCCTTACCCTCAAAAGACCCGGACACATTTGGGCTCTGACCTTTTGCACGCTCTGGTCTCACTTTGGGCCTACTTCGGCTGCGGCCGCACCTGGCCATCCTGGCCGGACAAAGAATGAACATTCTGGTAGGTATAATTGAGTGTTTCCAAAGAAAAGGAAACCAACCATTTGAAAGGGAAACTGAGGAAACACCCAAAGTTCGTGGGCCCTTTCTTGGATCTGGGATATGGAGGAAACCAACCATTTGAAGGGCATCAACCTGTTTCTGCTGTTCTTGCAACAGTCTTCCAGTTCGAAACTCAAGGCGGTGGCGCTCACGGCCGCGCCCGCCACCGTAGTTGCCATAGCCGCCACCACCACCGCTGGCAGCATACCTCACCCCCTCTCCGATGCACACCCGTGACACTCCTGCTTGCCGAATTGCAAAGGTTCATCAATCAGTTCGTCACACGCAACAGTTGCTGAAAAATCCTGATTGAAATACTAGGCTGCACATAAAGCGATACTTGAAGCAATGCCACGACCTGACAACATCCAATAACTATTGCTTCTACCACCCTACCCTGGACCGCGCAGCATGCGATTCACATGGACGCCCGCTTAATTGCGGGCAGCTCCTTGCTTTTCTTCCTTGCTTATCGGACAGTTTGCGCGGCCTGCTCTGGGCCCGCAAATGTAAAAGGACGCCTCGATCAAATACAATCTCTCGGTGGCACCTGTCCTTCGAGAACTTTTGTTACGAGAAGTTCGACCGGACCTTTTCGAAGTGGCCCCAAGGCACCCTGAGGAACCCCAATGCCACCTGAGTCAGAATCAAAACCCGGTATTGAAATGGTCGTAATCCCAGAACCATGTAAAAAGTTAAGACGGCGGCCGCAGCTATTTATAGTTGGGATTCTCCCTTACTAACCTTCATCTACCCGGGTTTTGATTATGGCTCACCTGGATTTAATTAGTTGGATCCCGCTCCATGTTCTTTTTGCTGATGGACGGATAGATATGGTGCAGCCTTCAGCCAAGCCTTACGCAATCTGCGTGACAACCTGCCAAACCACAACCAACTGCTGCTTGTACAAGCTAGGTCAAGCAGACTCAACTCCCTCTCCCCAACCCCCCCGCCCGCGTGCGAAACCAAACTCAGCAGTGGATGCCGCACGGGTCCCGCAACACTAGACCACACTGCAAGCATCACCAGCATAGGTATCCTTTTGGGAAAATCACAGGGCCCTGGTAGAACCAGCCAGGTCAACCAGGGCCAATCACCGGGTTCCTTTAGATTCCTAGGGTACGTGTTGAGTTCCGCGCATTTTTCAATATACGCGCTTCTATTGCTGAAATGGCGGCATGCTTGAGACACAATCTACTTGTGGACTTGTTGGGAGCCCGTTACCGTCGTAGGAATTTCCAGAAGATGCGTGAAGGAGATTCACAAAGTGCATGTTAGCACCTTCAGGCCCTGTTGTCGCTTTGCCCGGAAGACGGCGTTTTGGATCTTTTGTTTCTGAGCACATGTGTTTGACAAGTGCAAGGCGAAACAGGCAATTGTCTACCAGACAAGAGAAGCGAGCTCGGTGGCATTGGCAAGAATGCTGCGTCACCCACGGGGAAGGTTGCCCACAAAGTGTTGGAAACGGGCGACTAGAACTGTGCAACAAAGAAAGAGAGGCTGAGATTCGCGCACCTGAGTAGCGACAACATGCGTTTTCTTGGCTTGCTGTGTTTGTTGCTTTGTTCGGCTTGTTTGCTCTGCTTTCTGGGACAGGGCGTCCCGCGTGCGGACCTTTGCAGAACCTTGGCGTTGTCAGACTTCGTGCTCGTCGAGGACACTTCCTCTAACGACTGAGACAAGAACCCAGGCTGAAACGGCCAGGAAACAAAAAGGCGCTGCTTGAAGTGAGGCCTTGAACCATGGAACTGCAAAACAAGGGATGGTAGAGCACACCAAAAACTCCTTCAGTGTTGACACCCTGTCTCGGCCCACCTGGGCGGAGAGCGCTCGCGCCGCACCGGTCTGCCTCTGCCTGAGAAACAAGATTGATCTCCACAAAGCCCGAAGGCCCACATATCCTGTGAGGATGTCTTTTGCGGGCTAAAGTACCTCCTTCAAAGGTACCATCCTTGGAGAACAGGTGGTTGTCAAAATCCCGAATCCCTGTCAAAACTCCTCAAACAACACAGATATCACCCCTCCCCCAGAAACGGATTCTTCAACAACCTAACAAGCCAAGGCAATGAGTCACAAACCAGGCCAACACTTAAGCAGCCCACTGCAAGTGTAACATCAGTAGGCAATTCTGCCCGAATTACGCTGAATGCTTGCCAAGCTGCTACGGCTTCTGCTTGGACTTCGCGAGTCTCTGCTGTCACTGTAGCCTGGGCGCCATGACTTAGCCTACAACTGGTTCAACAATGTTCCAGAAATGGGAGACCTGGAACGTGTTCCCACAGCTCAACCGACTGCCAGAACCGAACACATTGATCCTTCCAGGGTTCCTTTTTTCTGTCCCCTTCAAAACATATATCCCAGGAAACTCAATGAACACAGGCAACCAAACAGTGATGTTGAAACCACCCGAGCAAGTGCAACACCTTGCAACCTCTGGATCCGATGCGCTTGGCTCGGCCAGGTCCTCTTGGCTACAAATGGTGTATACATGGTTGTACGGGGGCTAGCTGGGGATGTGTAGATAAATCAACCATGTATATCAACAATTCAGTGCACATACAGATATGGCCATGGGTCAAAACCCCGTACCCCTAGTGAACATCCCAATGTCCACTAAAATAGACTAACATGGGTGGTGCACCTACCCCAAAATGGGATCCCATTGGTGTTGACCCACAGCCATTTCTACCAGGTTTCTCTTTTATACCTTCATCTCGGGTATGTCTGAGCTTATACATCCGAGGCCGGCGCTGTAGTCCGAGTAGCTGGGACTTCTGCGCTTTTTCGCCTGACATGATCAACTTGCCTGAGACGCATCAAGGAGTGCAGCAAGTGGGAATCGTCAGGACCCTATTCCTCCCACCCCACCCCACATGCTTTTTGGGCCCGGAAGCCAAGCGGCAAACCGGAGGTCAAACACAGGTTTGTGGTTGGACACAACAGAGATGGTTATCCCGGCTGCCCGACTTCCAAGATTGCCACCAAACCACTACCCCCAGGGCAAAAGCGGTATGTGCTCCCTATATTGTAGTGTCCATGTATCCCGTGAAAGCGCTGCGGTTTGAGGGTAGCGAAAAAACAACTTATGTAAATCCCACATCAGAACGTCTATGACCATCCCTACCAGCCTCCCGGCACAAGGGTATTTCGACCATGGCCGCCTAAAAAAACTGGGCCCGAAATGGGACCCTTCCTACTAACCCGCTGGGACCCCATCTGGGCAAATTTCTTGGGTCATACGGCCTTGGACTGAAAACCATGGTGCCTTCTTCTTCTTCTCCTTCGCCTTTTTCTCCTTTTTGTCCTTCTTTTTCTTGAGTTTCTTGTCCTTGGCGAACCAGCCTTCATCATAAAACATCGCAGCTTGCAACATGTGCTGAGAAGCGGCTGTCACAAAGCTGCAGTCGAGCGACTTTCTTGTCCTTCTTTTTCTTCTTCTCCTTCTTGTCCTGCAACTTCCGAAATCAATTGCAGCAAAGCAATATGAAATGCTGCGCCTGCTGTAAGCAGCAGCAAGCACCGGCAAGCCGAAGCAAAAAAGCGGCAAGCAAACTGCTTCTCGCTGCCTTCTTTTTTTTCTTCACCACCTCCACAGAGCTTGCATCACTTCCCTGGCACCACAGAGCAACTGAAATACTTGATAGAATCATGGTTGACAACCAGCCCGGGGAGGACATGGGGCCGCAACAATGCAAATTCCCCAGAATCCCATTGGGGAGGTCAGTTTTCCCTAGGGCACAAGGAATGTTTGCGGCTCACACGCTCTATGTGCACAGCTACCTCGGAGTAATCCGACACGGATCTGGCCATTGCGCCAGTCAGAACTCGCGTGTCAGCAACGAGGCATTGGGGGTCGTGTTGTGATCGTGTTGGTTGAAGATAACAAGATCGTGTGTTTTGCCGAATCTTGAACCAAACCCAAAGCTGGCTGCAGCAGGCTTCCATTTCTGAGATAGATCCAGACCTTCTGATGCTATTCTTACGGCATGTAAGCGTGCCTTACTCAAAGTGCCCATATGATCTTTACAATGACCATTTGTGTGCACAAACACACATCATAATCATTATTCAAAGTACACTGTTATATAATACAACATTACCAAATGGTAATATACTCTTACATAAACCTGTATATATCCTGTCTGTGTACATTCAGTTTGGCAGCTGACGTGCTTGCAGCGCCTGGAGCCAAGGGCCCTTCACAGACCGGCATGTTCATAGAGTCATGTCGCCACCAAGCTGAAGCCAAGCTCTTTGTGCAGGGCCAAGCTCCTTGTTTGGGGTGGAAGCCCCACCATTTTGGGACATCGAAATAGACGCACCCATGGGTCTGTTTGACTATGACATGCTCTCCAAAGATTTTACATGCAAGCCCTTGCGTGACTCGCATCCCTCACATTCGCCTGGTGGGCATACGGCTGAGGTTCACCCTATTGCAAGGGAAAGGTCGCAACTGTCATTTGGGTGTGGCTCAAAATTAAACAGCTGGGGTTACGCGGTTTTAGTCTTTGGTTCCATTTACCAAGGTGCCGTTTTGGACCCCCATTTTGAGCCACACTTACTTGATCTTCCACAACATCCCAGCAACAGTCATGCGCGCTCTACGTTGGCTTCAGCGCACCGGCGCTGAAGCTGCGGAGTAGGCGGGTTTTTCACGGGATCAATCAGCGCCGACGGGTATCTTGGGGCAGATTCGTAGGTTGATCCCGCTTGAATGGAAGCGGCCTCTCGTTGCCCATCGCTCTCTCAACCCCTCATGGGTCAACAACATCCCTACTGACAATTCACACAGCCTAATCAATAAAGCACACACAAAACAATCAAGGAACAGTCATGCTAAGGGGCGTGATAGGAGCCCCTCGAGTGAGAACCATGAACAACTACATCCACCCCGGCTTGATAGCCGGTGTATGAGAGCTCGCTAGAGACACAGAAGCAAATACGGGTTTTGCCATGTGATGCCCCTCGGGGCTGTTTCCCCAAAGCATCTCCAGAAGTAGCTTCAGAAAGCTTCAATTAGTTTCAGTGCTGGACATCCTACACGTTGTGAGGTCCCAAACACATTGGACCTGGCTTAATACTTCACCAACCACAAATACGGGGTCTCCACGCAGCAAACATTTTCACAATGGAATTTGGCTGCAAGTCCAAACCCTTTGCCAGGTCGCAAAGAAGAATTTGCACCGAACGCGTTGTTCCTTGACGCACTGAACCTCCGGAGACTTTCCATATCGACAAGGCTGCTTTGCAGCCTTGCCACCGCCTGCCTCACTGCCTGCCAGGCCGTTCGCTCGGCGTATCCGGCGCAGAGGCTGGACTTGCCCACGCTGAAAGCAAAGTTCCGATGGCTGAATTGAACCTTCATTCCCAAAGTCTCAAGAGAAGAGCGCATGAAAACGCCTCAAGCTCTGTTGAGCTCATCGCGTGTGGGCCTGGGATTCTTTCTCCGGGCCGATTTTTGTTTGGCCACTGCCAAATGATTGTTTCTTTTTGGTTTCTGTCCCGCATTTAAAAAAATTGAAGTAAGCAGCACCAGCAGGCAAATGAAGCAATGCAGGACACGGTGAGACGCTGCAGCACGCGAATATGACCAAACATGTCCGCACAAGCAACCTGTACTTTGGGCTTTTTTGTTTTTGCTGTGAGCTGAACAGCAAGCTGTAATACAAGCAGAGCTTCTGCGTTGCCACATTGAATTTCCATGGAACCCAATGCTTCTCCTGTTGCAGAAGGGCTAGGCTTCAAGTTGAGGTCTCGTTAAAAAACCCGCAAAGGAGGGGCGTTTAGCTCGACTCGCGCGTGAAACAAACTTCTCTCAGAGTAGAAGCTGCCTGGCATCCCAGCTGCCAGTTTTCCCACGTTCTCTTGCTCGCCTGTGCGCACAAGGCGGACATGGGCAGAGTGCAGAGCAATCCCAAGTAGCCGGGATCGGTGTCAGTCCTCGAAAAGGGCCGAGTTTTGACTACTGGCAAGCCGAAGTCCGTCCCGCTTTCTCAGATGAGAGCAAAACAGTGCTTTGAGGAAAGGCGCTTCAATGCCCAACAAACGCCGTCTTAAAGATCGTGCAACGCCAACAAGACCCTCAACAAAGCCGGCGTCGCGCGCTCTTCATTGGCAGGCATGCGCGTGTCGGCTTTGCAGATGAGGACCTACAGTGAGCAGACAGTTCCGCGTCCCTCTCAGATTAGGCCAGCACAAATATCTGTCCCATGTCTCTGAGAGCTTTTGCTGCGAGTATGTGTTGCTTCGAGCATGGATGCTGGCAGGCCGACAGGAATGTGATGTTGTTTCTCTCAGTGACCATGCTCAGAACTACACGTATCGATGCGTTGCCGTTGATTCTTGTGACACACCCAAGCTGGCCTCTCTCTCGCCGCAGATCCTGAGGCTCCTGAGGAGATATTCCCATAGTAACGGCCCCAAATCCCTTCCAAACAGCCGACACTGATATGTAACTAAGAAGTTTCCCTGATCCTAATACTAGGCCTTTTCACCACATCGCATATGGTACATCACAAGAGCAGGACCCCCCATATTGTACAACAATGCAGCGTGCCATGGCCAGGGGGAAGCCGCTGTGCACAATTTGCACCGGGTTTTGGGGGAGCGGATATTCCGCGACGTGTCGTTTTGGGGTTCCACGTCAATCAGGACAGCAACTGCCAACCAGCAAGCATCACACCCTCTGTCCAGAAGGAGAACTTCGCCGAATGGGGGGCAGAATGGAGGCACACCTGAATGCGCGTGCGAGAAATTTGTGCTCCTCATTGTTCTTGTATGTGTTAGTGTGTTAGAGTGTTAGTGTGTTAGTGTGTTAGTTTGTTTGTTTGTTTGTTTGTTTGTTTGTTTGTTTGTTTGTTTGTTTGTTTGTTTGCTTGTTTGTTTGTTTGTTTGTTTGTTTGTTTGTTTGTTTGTGTGTGTTTGTTTTGTTTGATATTATTTGTGCTTGTGTTTTGGTGTGTGTTGTTGCGTGTGTTGTTCGTGTTTCTGTACATGTGTGCTGCTTGCCTGTGTGGGCTTGCATGCGTGCTTGGCTGCGCACACAAATAAGATCCCAAGCGAGCAAACCTTCAAGTTTGCCTTCGCCTGCAAGTGAAGACGGATGCAACAAGCAGGTCAATGTGTTCTGATGAGCCCACTGGGCATTGGAGCTCTGGTCAGGCAAGAAAGTCCCTGTACCAACAACTGACACCATACGGCTCACTCACCCAGGTACACATTTTAGATTCCTGGCTTGCAGCCAATTGTTCTCAAACCGCTCGCTGGTTCTTGCAGCAAGCTGAGCTTTGCAGATGGGTGATGGGCACGTGTGCTTTATCTTCTTCCGTGGCATGCTGGGGCCGGACTCAACGAGCCCTTGCTAGAAACCAAATCAGCAATCCAATGCATCCGAATCCACCTGTAAAGGAACACGACCAAGGAGACAAGCAAGCGCCTGGAGCTCGGCAAACCACAAAGCTAGTTGAGAGTTGACTGCCAAGTTGACTGCATTATTGCGGTGTTTGGCGTGACCAGGAAGGTGCAGTGGCAGGAGCTGATGAAGAAATCAGATCCACAACTCCAGCTATGCCCTGCCCAACGAGAGATCTCTAGTCGGACTCTGAAACCTCGCCTCGGCGGTCCCGGAGCGGAGCGACTTCGCTTGGCAGGCCTGATCAAACAGCCGCCCTTATTCCCTCCCTCCCGGTGTTGCGCTCTGAGCAAAGGCCAAAGAACCATCTGCAACGTCTGCAAAAAGGAAACATCCATCATTCCTGATGGTTCGCGAAGCTGTTACTTCAGGTCTTGGCCAAACTTTGCCATAAGCGCACTTTGAATGTTCCAGAGGCAACGGAGTCAGCGCTTTGAGATATAGGTTTTGCAGGTATGAAGGTGGTATATATAAAATTTTCATAGGAACATTGCGCGTTACAAGCTTCTCGTGGTAAACTGGCTCTCCCAAATATTGAACGTGAACGAACCAGATCAAAGTTGCAACCTGCAGCAAGCGAAGTTGGTTCAGATCCAACAACAAAACTCGAGCAACTTGCAGCTACTTGCAGGGTCCCTGGTTCGCTTTGTGCAACGTCCGTATACCTCCAAAATCCGAAACAGGGACCTGGATTTGTAGGGGGTGCCACATTTCAGAGGACTCCGTGTCGTTGATCCGTCAATTTTTTGGGATTGTTTTTTTGGGGGGGGAACGGCCCCGACTCCCCAAACTTGCCCAATTTGGGGTCAACGTATCATCTGATCCACTCGACTTGGGACATTCTTGACCAAACCGGTGACGATCCGATCGATCGTCTCCGTTTTCCAGCCTGGGCGAAGGATTCCCTCGCCTAGACGTTGGCTCAACGAGTGGCGGATCCTTTTTCAATCTGGGGAAGTGCTGGCTTCAAAAGGTCACTGATCTCACCGCCTTTTGATTCCTTTTGCATCGTCTGAGTTGATTGTGTTTCATTACGGCCCAAGCGAGGCTCTCTGGCTGAACCACCTCATGTCTCGCCAGTTTGCTGAATTATGAGGTGCAAATGGGGACTCTGGCAAACTTAAACAAACTTCTGGCCCCTTGTGATTTTGTGCAGAGAAAAATCAACAACTTTGTGCAATGCTTTCGAAACAGTGGTCCCCAAATGTGCCTGGGATTCCCTGCTGGTTTCCCTTCAAACACCAAGGGGGGGTCCACCAATTTCAGCCATTTCCAGGGATTCAGTCACGCCTCTGCGCCGTCGCCGTGTTGCCATTGCCGCGAGGCCTGCGGTGCGTTTGAGCGCAAACGCGGAATTCCCAGCCCGACTCGTTTATCAGTTGTTCGTGGGACACCACTTCACCAGGCTGGAATTAGGACCCCAGCAATACAAATATATTCTTGCCTGGTTGGTGGAAAACAAAGGGCCCCCCACAAAAGCAAAAAAACAACAACAGGGAAGCTAATTCTGGGGAAGTTCACTTCTGTCTCAAAGTGGCAAACCCAACTTTACACAATGCGGTCAGCTGGCGCGGCTCGCTCCAACTCGCGGATATGAATGAGAACGAGCGTGCCTTAATTAGCGCAAGCGCAAATGCGATTTAAAAGCCGCCGCTCGAGTCCCAATGAGCATGCATCTCTTAACGTTGGAGTTGTGCGAAAAGTGGACTGCTCATTGCATGGGGCTTGTGCCAGCTCTTCTTTGACGTAGCTCGTAAGAGCACTTCCAATGACCCAGCTTGTGATTCTGGATCAGATTGGGCGCATCGAACCATGACTTGAGCACCTACCTAAACCACGACTGCGGCGTCCCATCTTCAACCCCTTTCACCTTAAGGGATGCATGTTCAAAACCACAACATGGACAGCGATCAAAATTCCTTGAATGTTGGTTCTGCCGAAATAGCAAGGAAGCCTTATATCGAGCTTGGCTAAACACCCCATCAAGCCCAGTGGAACAACCTACTAAATTGGCCAATAGGGGGTTTTGGGTGCTGCTCACTTGAGGTTTAGAACATTGCAAAAAACAACAGCCGTTGTGCGGTGCCGGTACACAACAACTGAGCTCTGCGCATTGGCGGACGTGGTGGCTTCTCTGGGCATGGCTTCTCATCCTGCCCGCTGCAGGGAGATGTGAGAAGTGCGAGAGGAAACTTCGACCAACACGGAAATTATACACGGGCGAGTCCATGTTTGTCTGTTTGTGTTCATTCCCGCCAAGCCTTGTTTTGTGAGCTGCCGCTTGATGTGCGCCATCTTTTATGGCCAAACATAAAACAACGTGAACGGCGTGGGTCAAGTCTAGGAGCCCTTGGACAATTTGAGGGTCAACAGGTCGATCCCTTGAACATAAGAGGACAACTTGAAAGCTTACAACCCCCAAGGGGGCAAGGATATCAAAGAGCAAACCCTGAACTGCAATTAACTGCAGCAGCGCCAGAAGCCCTTGTCTTTTGCTTCTACCCGAATGGACAGTAGAAGGTTTGTGTGTGAGATTAGGTGTGGTCCAAATACAACCAGGTCGTAGAACCATTTAGTACTAAACAAAGTAGAACCTTAGTAAAATGGCGCAACTTGTGCAAGTGTCTCTTGGGCGCACATGAATCGCACCTGCGGCATGTCTTTCTTGGCAACGTGCAAGGGCCTCAGCTCCCAAAGATCCGTCCAGCGCACATGAAACATGTCGTTGAGATACATCACCTCAAGTGGTGCCAACCACATGGTGTCTTTAGCCTTTTTGGAGTTGGTACCCCTTTTTTGAACCATTATTGAATGGGCACCAAAGAGAATCCAACCATTTTGGAATTACTCCGCTTGGATAGAAACGCTCGACCTTGGCAAAGAACCCAGCCCTATGCGAGCAAGAAAGCAACCAAGTCTGAAGATCCGCATCGCACACGCCCCCCGGCCAAGTCCCTACCCCGCTGAGCCGTCGGCTTGAACAGCTCTCTTACTCGACTTTCGATCGTCAACAGCTGCCTCGACACACAAGCAATGAGGCGGAAGCCAAAGAAGAGCTGATTTCGACACTTTTGCTGCGTGGTGAAGCAAGAAGCGTCATGGCCTGGCAAGTAGTGATGAAGCTCCAAGTGCTAGAGAATTGCACATCTTGGAGCATGTCAAACTTACTACAGGTGTCAAACTTATTGCAGGTGAAGGGTAGGCACTTCAACACGGTATACACAGCTCGTCAATTATTGTAGCAATAGGTATTGACTCTCACACAAGCAACTTACCAGTGCCTTCCAATGGGAATATCTGCTCTATGTTTGAAGCTGAAAGTGAGCCAAACGAATAGACTAGCTGTCAAGCAGTCAAACAAACAGCTGTGGGATTCCGACGAAAGTAATCAAGCACATATAATACAAAAAGCAAGCAAGCAAGACAAGCAAGCAAGACAAGCAAGCAAGCAGGCAGGCAGGCAGGCAGGCATGCAGGCAAGGCCAAAACAAAGAAATATCAAGCAACAGAAGCATAAAACGAAAGAAATAAAGAAAGAACCAAAGAAAGAAAGAAATAAAGAAATAAAGAAAGAACGAAAGAAAGAAAGAAAAGAAAGAACGACAGAAAAAAAAGAAGAAGAAAAAAAAACATAACAAAATAAAGCCACAGCTGCATTATTAGACAAACAAACAACACACAAACGAAATAACAACAACGATAGACATTACGATGCCAGGCATAAACAAGACACAAATACCGAAATAAACAATAAAAACGATGACAAGTAAAACATAACATAAATACACAAAAAAAACGCAACGCAAATGCAACAACACATATATGCCAAAAAAACAATACCTACAACAATAAATAAATGAAATGAAATAACTAAAGGCTAAATGCATAACATAATACATATCAATACAACAACAACATACATAACCAACTAAGGAACAACCATCATAATCATAACATATAAATACGGACATCACTTAAACAAGTTAAATCAAACATAAAACAACCAGTATAAAGAAATACGCAAATACACATTCATAACGAACAAAACTCATATAAATGAAACACACATAACACAAGAAACAAACAGGTCAAAGACGAGCAAGCCAGCAAGTAGCCAAAGAGATGCCAAAGAGCAAGCCAGCCAGCTATCAAGCAAGCAATGAAGCAAAAGAGGCAACTAAAAGCCAGTTGGACGGCGCGCCGGCCAGCTAGCCAGCACAGTCCCAAAAACGTAGGCAAGCAAAGCGAAGCAAAGCAATGAAACGCAACAACAGGCACCACATGTAAGTTCATAATAACACAAAACATAATGTCACGAAAGGCTAAGACAAACAAACAAAGCAACGCAACCGGAACAAAACTAACATTGAAATACCGGCAGTGACACCTGAAACAACAATCAAAGAACCAAGAACAAACACACACCCACACACACACACACATCTGGCAAGAAACCGAGTCACATAGCAGTCAAGCAACCATTTGGGTGAATTATCATTCGCAGGCTAAAAACCAGACATGGACTCACAACTCGCTTCCAAACATAAGACCCAGTAGAAATTCATTCACCTGTTGGAGCCTTCACTTGATCGAACCTGGGCGGATACAAGGTCATTTGAGCTCAGTCTTGGGCCCAAAGGACCTGAAAGTACAAGGTTCACCTTTGTGGACCCATGAAGCAAATCAGGAAAACAAAAAGCACAGGTCGCTCCGCTTTAGGCAACTGGCAAAAAAAGACGAGTCGATGCTTGGTGTCAGGCTCCTTGAGCTTGGCGGCCCCTTCTGGGGGAGGCCAGGCGCGCTCAAAGTCCTCGAGCGTTCGGGCGGGTCCCGATCGTAGCACCCCTGGGAGTTGGATCTTCTACTCACCTCCGATTACCACCGATTTGTTGGTCTTCCCCGTTTAGAGACACACAATGGTGCCGGGGGGGGGGGGGAGGGGGGGAACAAATTGTGCAACACGGGGAGAAAGGTGCGTTTCCCTGAAAATTACAGACCCCTTTAGCCGAAGCACCCATCTTCTAATGACATAAGCGAGGACAGTCTCAGTGGCCCCTCTTGCAATATTCGAGGCTTTTGGGCTGAGCCGAATATGTCATGTCCCCCGATTTGGATTGACATCTGATTCCATCTGATGGTTCATTCAAGATAAGTTAGACATAGGCAAACATGCGCGTAGTAAGTGCACTTTTCGCCTGCGTTTCTCCGCTGCACAAATGATCCTCTCCAACTTTGAAGCGTGAAAGTCAAGTTGCTGCATCCCAGGCTTCGCTTGTGTAAATCAGTCTCAACAGGAATCCTTATATTATACACCTGAACATTGCCTTGTAAATGGTGGTGTCCCTTTATTTTGGTGGAAAAAGCCATGTTTCAAATGGGCAAAATGTATCTTTTAAGGAGCATCTTGTCATCTTCCACGCTCCATTCTTCACGCGGCGAGCGTGTGTCTCAAAGCTCAATACCTGCGCAGTGCACAAGCACAAGCACAACCAGCAAGGCTCTGAACGACTGAAGCTGGGTTGGTCCTTGCGTACCGCTTCAAACCTATGGAAGTAGAAGTTAAAACTATTAAACACACAGTTACACAACAACCACTAAGTTACAAAAAGTGAATGATTAGGACGCTCGATATGGAACAAGTCTGTTTGACTGCCTTCGAACAATCAAGAACGCTTCTTTGCTAGGACGAGCCCTTTTTGCACGAGTTGAAAAGGCGCAAGGCAGGATAGAATAAAGCAACCAAGGAATGACCAATCAACACGATAGCCAGCATCACCGTCCAAAGCATCATCATCATCATCAACATCATCATCATCATCATCAGCAGCAGCAGCAGCAGCATCAGAATCCTCATTGTTGTCCTCATTATCGTCAGCAGTATCTCATTGTCATCATCGTCATCGTCATATCGTCGTATCATCATATCATCTCAAAGCGATCGAACCCCATCCTCATCCCGATTTTGTGACTAAAGTGGAAACCAAAACAGGCCTCTCACAGAAAGCGGTAATCTAAAACCAACCACATTCCACAACCATGGCCTCCACAATCCTCCACATGCCACGCAGAACATCCACTGTCAATGGACATCTGCAGCACTCGTAGCAAAAAGGGCCCAGCACCACCAACAAAAACTCATGGGCCGCGATCACAGCTTGGAGCCCTCCAGAAGCCAAGACGCCGCGCAACGTGTCGCCAAAACGGCTGGGCCACTTGTTACATCATGGGCGCACAGCAACGACCAGGCCAATTGCTGTCACTCCGCGTGCTAAGTATTTCTTTTCACAGCTCGCAAACTCATTGACCTCCGGTTCTAGAAACGTGGTTACAAAATTTGTACCGGCCTCATAGAGCCACTCTTAGAATGCAATGGCGAAAAGGTGTTTGGGGTGTTGGTCATGTGCTTCTGCATATCTTGGGTCTAGCATTTAACAGGTGAGATAGGTGCCAGGATCAAACGTTGCTTTCAAGATTCTTCACCATGCATCTATGCGTTGGCAGTCGCCCTTGGCTCCGAAAACAAGGCTCCAAACCACTTCGAAAGGGCAGAGAGGACATCCTTTTCATGGTTTGACGCTCTTGAGCTAGACAGCAACACATACTACTGTTGCCGTCAGGCCACAAGCAGAACCCCGGACCGGCCTCTTCAAGAACCCAAGATGCGGACATTCGCGGAGTCTGGAATTGAGGATGCAGTAAAACTGCACGTGGTTGCCACATTGCCTCTGAGCGTTCGCCGGCGAACGGCAAAAGATGTTGAGCACCGAGTCAAAACAATTGCAAGACGCCCTGATGCATCAGGAAATGAGTTGAGGATATTTCCCTCGGTATGGCTGATGCCCCAGCACTCATTCCCTGATTGAAACATGAGCCGGACTGAGTGAGACCCAAAGCACTTGACAGTGCCAATCCCACTCGCCAGCAGGGAACTCTGCAAATCTCGCCCTTTCCAGGCAGATATACATTGAATTCACCCTTCAAAACGGTTGTTTGGCCGCCACAGGGCGCGGATTCAAAAAGATGCGACACCGTGCCTTTCGGGGCGCGGGATCCGCGGAACTTTTTTTTCGCAGGATCGTTCTCACTTCATGGGTCTCTCCAGCAAAGGACTCGCAGCCGGATGCTCCGCCTCACGCGTCTCGGCGAGCTGTCAGAGAACGCAAACCCAGTGACCTGCAGACCCACAGGTCCCGAACATGAACATCCAGAAACCAGAAGCCTGACAAAGGCTCCGCCCCGCAAGTTCAGGAAAGGCTCACCTTTTCGAAAAGGCCAAAAGGCCAAAAGGTCAGGATTTTCAGACACTTTTGGGTTATCAGCTTCTCGCCAAACAGCTTTTTGATTTGTTTGTTCCTTTGAGGACAGGGATGGAAGACCCTAAGTCTTGGTGCCATTGCACTTTCCACCAGCTCACACGTTTGCTTTCTGCGGATAAAACCAAAGCTCCGGGCCCCAAATCCAATGAACGCACAGGGAGGTTGCAAAAGGATCGTCTCCCTCCCCACGGGGTTCTAGTACGTAC
Organism: Effrenium voratum; assembly: GCA_963377175.1. Taxonomy (NCBI): domain Eukaryota; class Dinophyceae; order Suessiales; family Symbiodiniaceae; genus Effrenium; species Effrenium voratum. Next base: position 920,228 of record CAUJNA010000125.1, on the reverse strand, counting down.
TTGCTTGCCACCAAAGGTAACAAAAGCCGGGATACATAAACCTCCTGAATTTGACAATTGAATGCATTTGGGGGTAGGCAAAGAACAACTTGCTAAGGGGTGGGGTCAGCCATGAACAAGCAACTGAGAGGTACAAAATTCGGAGGTACAGGGCTCACCTTTCACGGCCTGCACCGAGCTCAATCATGGCCTGAGTTCTGGGATTCTTGTCTCATTCCGTCAAAGGCCAGCCGAAATACCTTCCCTACAACGGCCTGCAAAGGAACCCCCTTTCTGAAAGGAAAGCATTGGTCTTCGAAAGGGGTCAAATCACACCACCAGGTTGGAAACGGATGGATCCTTCTGTTTTGCATCCGGACTCCCGTACCCGAGATCGCGGCCAGCTCATCCAGGATGGAATTCAGGGTTGCCAAAGACTGGCATGCCACCTTCACCTCGAGTGCGCTGCTTTTCCGCGGCCTCTGGGAGAATGTCCAGTACCGAACTTGAGGGCGAGCAAACATGTGGCGGAGTGAAGCCCCCATGGTCCCCTGGGAGGCGAACCGCTTGGAGGGGCCCGCGGAACCCATGAGAAGAACCACGGATCTGAGCTGTCTGCGTCCCGGGATCGGAAGGGTCAAGCAATCATCGACGGGTAGCATTGCATGCGTACCAAAATGCTACCACCAGAAACCGCATCAAAGGCTACCGCTGGGTATGGAGACTAGCTAGCGCATTTCGAAGTGAGCAGTGCCAAGACCCGTTGACTTTTGGTGCTACCAAAGTGCTTACTTATAAGGGCTTATATACGCCAAACTCTAGCTTGTCTGCAGCCAGTTTCTATCAAGACCAATTGAAACTTTGCGAGGTGCTTGGTCCTGCTTGCTGCTTGGTTGGCGCGGTAACAAACTTGGTCGCACACCCTCTACCATTGCCAGGCCCCTTGACCCCGAAAGCAGGGAGCGGTAAAGGATTGGTGAGAAGTCGGTGACCCACGTTACCCACGGAAGTGATGATGCACAGGTGTGGGAAACGCAACTCAATCACGGCCGAATACTTTAGCGTCTTCCATTCCAGAATCGCAGCTATGTCAAAACGTGACCTCAATGAGCGGCAGAAGTTCATAAGCCATGTTTCGCTTGATCTCAAAGGCTGGGGATCAGCACGAATCAAACTTGGTTGACGTTGAAAGGGGAGCAACATTTAAGTTTTAGCAGTTAAGTGGGGATGTCCCACTAAACCACAATAAGCAAAAATATAAAATGTTTCCCAACAACAACCATGCAAA
>CAUJNA010000125.1:868961-913961 GCA_963377175.1 Effrenium voratum | reverse complement strand
ACAGGGACACAACAGACACACAGAGACACACACAGACACACACTGACACACACCACGACACATCACACAGACACACACACACACACACAGACACACACACACACACTCACACACACACACACACTACAGCCACACCACCACACACAACCGACTCACCTCACATACGCCCAACACACCACACACCCACACACCCACACACCACGACACCGCCACACACCCACACTCCACACACCCTCACACCCACCACCCAACACAACCACACACCCACACACCAACACACCAAACACCCACCACACCCACACACCACAACACCCAACACCTCACACCGTCCACAGCACCCCCACACACCCACAACCCACCACACCCACCCACCCACCCACACACACACACACACTCACTTGACCATCTTAGCGCACCTTTTTTGCCCCTTCCACCACTCCCCAAAAAAAAAAATGTCTATGGGGCTTAAAACATCAAGCAAGTCAACAATTAGAATCTCGAACTGGATCGTGAAGCAAAATGCAACCCATGGGGCATCACACTATGCCACGCAGGATTGCGGTGCTGGTGGTGGGGTCTGGCTCTTTGCCCGGCTTCAAGAACAAACACTCACATCTAGGCAGCGGTGTGAAGTTCAGGGCCTCAAAGTGTTCTTTTTTTTTCCTTGTGGCTTCCTTTGGCCTCGAAGCGGCTTTCTTCTGTGTCTGTGTTGACGCCTGTCGTTTCTTGGTATCCTTTTCATTGGCTTCCGTTCAGCCCGCCGGCTTGGGCTTCAAATATTTGGGTCGATTGCTCTTGCATTTCTTTGTGGGTCATCCTATGCGTATCAATCCGGTTGGCTTCCTTCAAGGTGCTTTCGAGGTCGCTTCCTATTGCTTTCCTTTCAGCCTCTTCGTTTGCCATCATTGATTCCTTTAAAAAGGAAACAGCAACACGTCACAACACCCGCACACACACACAAATGACAACCTCCCTCTGATTCGCATGACATCTGACAAAGGGCCCAGGGTTCTCTCAGGTGTCATTTGGGGAGGTTTTATGCCACGGGTAGACCAAGCATCGGGCATTTGCAACTCGTGCAAGTAGGAGAATCGGGTGGCGATGGTCTTAGTCACCTTACCGGCACTCGGCCTCAGATTGGCGCTGCTCGGAAGGTTACCAGCGGACCACTTTGAGAACACTCTTTGACTCAGTAGACAAATCAACTCATTCACTTGCAAGGCGCGGCATCCATGTCTCCAATGCATGCATCTCCACGCTTCATAGAAACCAGAAATGTCAGAAATCATCCACACTTGACCAAAACATAGCCGCAACATGGCTCGGTTCCAACCATTGCCCCGGATTTCGGGGTCATGTTGCTCCAACCGCCAGCGTCTCTCATGAGAAACCAATAAGCTTGCAGCCCGGACAGCTGGATCGGGCCCGGGTTCTCGTACAGCTCCTCGGCGAGGTGTGCCAAAGAATGGCGAACACATGCGCCGTGCCAGACATGTGGCAATACTGTGGATGGACGAAATCCATTTCGCACCAGTTTGAAACCAATGGAAACCATTGGTTTGTTGCTATTTACAGGGGAATCATCATTCCAGGGTTTCTTGGGTGGTGCAGGATTTCGTCCATCCACAGTATGGTCAACGCACTAAAGCAACACGTGCAGCAACGAATCTGATGCCCTCCCCTCCAAGTGGCATGTCATCAAGTCTCGCCATCAACTTGCCTTATGAATCCCCCCTACAGAACTGAACCTCCACGCATGAAAAGTCAGAAACGCAGAGCTTGATCAACATGATTCGATGTGTGGCATGGCTCTACATCGGCTGATTAGATTTCGGGCTGCGAGAATGGTGTTGCTAACGTCACACAACAACGAATCCGAACAACTCAAAGCTGCTCAAAAGCACTCGGCTGCTTATTGTGTATGAGGGACACACGACTTTTCCATGTCGAAGCCATGGAATTCATTGCAATCGAAGGCTTCTCAGACGTTTGCGCCAAGCTTCATGCCATGAACCCAGGAACGTCGCAAGCCCGCATGGAGGCATCTCTAACGTCGGGTTTGGCCTTCCTCTAAGCAGCTGTGTCCCTTTCAACACCATTCACGCGGCCGTGCCCAATCTAGCCCAATGCGATGAAACAACAACAGGCTGCAAGGTGCAGTGCAGCGTTCGCTGCAAAGCAAAAAGGCCTTTGCCAGCTGGCACGCAGTATTTTTGACGGTACCCTTTGAAGGAATGGACACGGGCCCCATATGAGACAAACCACCTGTCACCTGTAGAATTGTCAGCTTTGGAAGAGCGTGCTGTGTTCAGCTCTCGGGTGCCTTGCACTGCATGGTAGCCCCAGTCAATGAACATCCATCAAATCACGACCTGATATTATCTCCAATCATTCCTGAATTCATATTTGAAAATCCATCTGAAAACACCTCCACCAAAAGTGGATAACCTCGCAACCACGAAAGCCAAAATGCCTAGCCGAGTGGACGGAGCAGGGAGCAGCCATCATGTTGACAGTTTAGCACAATCTGGGGCGGGCGCATCTCGTGCGCAGGCATCGCGCACCTGCGCGAAGCGGTGCGGTGCAGTCCCAGGTTACTCACACGCTGGACGGGAAGTGGCCGTGAATGGCGCCCAAGCTCGTTTCCTGATGTCATAACAACAACTTGTAAAACAAAGTCACATAGACAACCCTCGGAGCTATGGCTGTTGGCCCAGCTTGGTTGACGTTGGAAGGGGAGCAAAAAGTGAAATTGTAGCAGTTCAGTGGATTGGATTTCAACCACTAAACCACAATAAGCAAAGATGTGTCCAATGTTTCCCGTTGCAACAACCATCTTACCCCTTAAAACTCCCAGGTTTGGGGAAGTTAATCTTCTACAGACATATAGCCCATGTTACCCAAAAGGGTACGAAAAGTTGTGTTTCTTGAGAGGTAAGCCATGCCAGGGGCCATACCAAACATGACCGCTCTCCCCGAGGTCGCCCATCGCATCGCTCTCGGCACCTCCTTCCAGGACCTGAAGGCCGCAGCGTCCAGATCCACCTGCGGCCCATCCCACCACTCTTCGCCCGAGAAAAAAATAAAAAAAACGGCACAAGCTGCAAACCACTAGGTCTTCCAGATTTGGGAGCTTAGAACAAGGGTACCCACTTTTTCTGTGGTCTATTTTAGTCGGGCTCCCCCCCAAAAAAGGGTAAAAGGGCACTACTGGGGGCCTAGAGACTAGATGTGGTGTATTTTGAAAGAAACGCTTTGCAGCAATTGGCAATACTGCCCGGTTGCATTGAGCTAGTTCGTGCTCCTTAGCTTTGAGCACTTTCATTTTAGGATCCGCAAACTCTAATACGCCAGTGGATTCACTCGAACGATGACCACAGCTCAGAACCCGCTGGTGAGTTTGCCCTGTTGCCACCAGAGTGCGACCCTTGCCAATGACATTCGCTTGCCATTGACACAACGGGCTACCCCCGTCCCCATTGCTGTCGGCTCACTGGCCCAAAGGATCTGGACTCTAAGTGTTGGAACCTTGACTCATTGACCAGAACCGTACCAAAAGGTCATTCATGACGCTAGATGGGTCAAATACTCAATTCAAATACTTATGGGAGACCCAACGGTCAGGCTATCATGGAACCAGTACCCCGAGGTACCAACAAGGGGTACTGGTTGCAAGAGCCCACTGGGCAGCGTTTTTCTTCGCATTCCGACGCTCCATTAACATGGCAGCTTGCTCAGCTTGCTCTGCGCGCAGCCTTGCAAAAACCAAGAAATGGTGGCAAGGTGCTTGTGCATCTAGGTTTGAACATGTGATTGGTATCAAACTCTGGACAAGTGCTATATAAATCATCGAGTTTGTGTGATATGCGCGCAAACTGGCTTGACCCAGAGCTGTTTTTGTTTCAAAATAGCTCGGCAATTGCCGTTCTCCTCAGGAGACCCAGCATGGCTTTGCCATGCAGAGGTGAGGCTTTAGAAACTTTCAGCGCGTGATTCCCGAAGCAGAACGAGCACTCCAGCACTCCAGCACTCCAAAGAAAAGTGGCAACCGAAGCTTCAATGTTCTGCAAACGTTGGTTGACGTTGAAAGGTAAACCAGCCCAAACATGGACTTACTTGATTTCAGTGGAGAATACGAAAACAATAAAGCATCCTTTGCCGACCGTTGGCCCTTTTTCCGCAACCACCAGAAGCGGTCCCCTTGGGCTCAAGCATGCCCGAAAGGTTGTTAGTAGCCCAAGTGCAACATCAATTGAGCCTTTGTTGCATAAGGATGGTTTCGGGTATATGGTAGATGGGTCTAGAGTTTACCCCGATGCATTTTTGCATGAACTGGCACAGAGTATGGTTCGGCATCTCGAGCTGCTGCGGGAATGCCACACGGGGCCCGACAGGTGCCGAGGACTTTGTGCGCCAAGCGCACAGTTTGGAGGCACACACCCTTGCTGCAGATGCAGATGCCGTGCGCCGCCCCTGCTTTGAAGCGCAGAGTGCCGGCGAGTGAGCCACCCGACCAGCCAGGTTTGTCTCGGTCAGGTCGTTTTTGGTGGCCGTTTTTGTTTTGATGTTTGTTGAAGCGGTCTTGTTTCTTCTCTGAATCCTTCCTGCCCATGGCCATCGTCCTTCTGGCGTATTTTTCGTCCAAATGGTCATGCAAACAAGAAGACTTACCCATGCAGGCCTATGCAGCGCCATTCAAGGACATGGTGTTTGCGGGAAACTTAGTAAGAATCCCGCCTCCCAAACGTAGCATAGACTACTGAATACTTGACCTCGCCTCCTATAAATAGGTGACCGTTTTGAATGTGGCTCTGCCAGCAAAGCGACTTGCTTCGAAACGACCCTTCGAACAAGCGATTTTGTTTCATGGTTCGGTTTGTTCCAAATTCTCCACGAAAATGGACAGACACGATTTGCAATTTGGCTGTGCCTCACAAATAGACGAACCACCAAAAAATTGTGGATCCCTCCTGTAAACAGCACCTCAACAGCGCACCCGAGAAAGACAAACCCATGGCCCTTTTAGATCAATGGATTCATTTCTTTTCAGAGGTGCCTCTCTTGCCTGAGCCTGGGGTCGGTTTGGCCCTTTGATGAGTGGATTGGCCAACACAATGTCCAATTGTTTGGTTTCTCAGTTAAACGGCCACCCCAAAAACAACCTTCGAAGTCCCGGAGCTCCTTCCGTGAGTCGCGGTCGCAACACCTTCCGCTCACTTCACTTCTTCCGGGGCCAGCTCTGGCCGCGGGCGCGCATGCCGCTGCCGTTGGAGCTCACGGAGCCCCGGCGCAGGTCCTGCAGATGCGCCTTCTGCGTGAACTTTGGCAGCTGCACCTTGGGGGGTTTGCTCGAGAGCTGAACGCCGTGGGGGTCGGGGGGCGGGGCGAATGGCGAAGTAGATGGATGTTCGAAGCCGATCAAGCTGCTGCTCTCAAACCTGGAACTTGCTCCAAGAGTTGAATGCCGTGGGGCCGAACTGCATTGAAACCAAAGCTCCTGTCTGTCTCAAACTGGTGGACCCCTTTTGTAGACGTCCGTAAAGAACAGGAGGCTTGAACCCTGGCAATACCAGAGCTGCACTTCGAACCACATGGACAGCCGAAACCCAGTGGCGACCGCAGGAACCCAAATGCCGTGCATGTTCAAGCGGTAAACCTCCTACATGATTCATGCAACGGAATCCGGAAAATTGACAATCCCCATTAATACTTCTCCAACGCCAAGTTCCCATCCCAATTATCTCAAACCTGATTGGTCATTGTTTTGAAGCTCAAAGTGAATGCTTGTCATGATTGTCTATACGACAAGGAGTCCACAACCAGCATACTCGCAAGTAATTGGGAGCTATACCGGCCCAGGCACAGATTGGCATGAGAATCAATTGGGAAACCCTTGTTTCGGATGGTGTTTCAATTGATTGGACCCCTGGTGGACAGCATACGGTTGCATTCATGACACCTACATCCAACCACGCACTATGGAGAATGTTCTCAAAATTACAGCCATCCCTGCGGGAATGAGGTATCTTTCATTTACTTCTGTGAAGTATTGTAGGAAACAGTACACCCCGTCTCCCTCGTTTAGAGCGAAGAAGTAGTCCGGGGGAAAACCGTGTTCCCGATACCGTCACAGAATCGGGCAATTTCCACGAGCTTGTTGATTTTGCATTCCCCGAAAGTTGACACACACACACACAGTTGACATTTTTTGGTAGCCCTGCCAGTGAACATTTAGAATCCACCAAATACTTGCCGAGATTCGCCGAAGACCCCATGTTTTCACTTTTCCTGCAAAGTTCCACAACATGATGTTGGATGCCTGAAAGCAAAAGCCGACTCAATGGGATGCATCGACCTATTGACGTGCCCTGAACGCGACGGGTGCAGGGGTGGAACCTGCAATTGAGCAACTCGGGGCAAAATCATGACACGCCGCCTCCTCTCTCTCTCTCTCTCCTCTCTCTCTCCTCTCTCTCTCCTCTCTCTCTCTCCTCTCTCTCCTCTCTCTCTCTCTCTCTCTCTCTCTCTCTCTCTCTCTCTCTCTCTCTTGATTTCTCTCTTTCTTCCCTTTTTTTCTTGATTTCTTTCTTGCTTTCTGTCTTTCTTGCATGCTTTCTTTATTCATTGGTGTATTTCTTTCTTTAGTTCTTTCTTTCGTTCTTTATTAATTTTGCTGCTTTAGGTCGTCCTCCCTTTCTCCCTCTCTCTCTCTGTGTTGTACCAGGTCGGCCTTCCGAAAATTGAACATGTTGATGGAGAAACCGTTGAGGCCAGAATTGGCCGCCTCCGCGCGTCTGGTCAGTTCTCGCTGATGCTTCTGGAACCTCAACGCCAAGTGGGAATGGCCTTTCGCTGTGACCGTGAGGAAACAGCAAACCGCCTGAACCCCCAGAACCCCCAGAAACCAACAACAGAACAAAAGCCCCCTGAACCTGAAACCCCTCCCCTCCAACAACAACAACAAAAAACGATCTGGTGTTGCCAAGCATCCATCCGTGATCCCCAGAAGAGTTCCCACACACACAACAGCGGCTGGCGGTTCGGGGTCCCAAAAAGCCATGGAACTCGAAAGGGTGTCCCCTTAAAGGAGTCGGCTGTCAAATTTCCAATGGCTGTTGGGTTGCAGGTTAAAATGCTGAGACGTATCTGTCCAAGTGAACCTTTGGCGAAAATAGGGTCATTCAAATGCCAACGCCTATGAACCTGTGCGTTTAATCGCATCCTCAGACTTCTTTGCTTCACGGATCCGAAGTAGCAGGTTGTGCACCGACTCAAAATGCTTGCCAAAAAAGAAAAAACCCAAGGTCAACAGGCAATCCTCGAACAATGCAAGCGAAGGCCTCACGTTGCCGAGACTCTCTTCAATGAAGCCATCTAAGAGGCTGCTGTGCTTCTTTCTCACCAGTCCTGCAAGCTAGCGAGCCAGTGCACATCCTCTCTGCCTGTCGGCCATGAAACCCGGCGAATCCACGCCTGACTACCTAGGGGTTCGTTGCGGCAGAAATTTCTGCCGCAATTCAAAAAAGGCAACTTTTTGGTTTTGCGGCATTTCTTCCTGATTTGCGGCGCTTCTATATTGAATTGCGGCAGAACTTGTTTTTTCATATCCGCCCGCCTCGGCTAACAGGACAATAAGTGCACGAAATCAGGTTACGCGAGCCATTGTGTGTGAGGTTCACCTAGGAAGATGAGGTGAAACCTGCAAAGCTGGACCGGTATGCAATTTTCTCAAAGGGGTTCAGCGGCACTGCCGCTGCTCCTTGGCTCAAGAAGCTTTTGTTTCTGCAAAAGGAGTGCAATAAGCCCGCTCAGCCGAAATCGTCCTAAATCGATCAAATCAACCCGTTGCAGCCTGTGGCGTTTTTTCCGCATCTGTTCAGTTTGTTCCACCCCCGACTTGCGGCGGAAAGCGACGGGAATGCGGCGGAAATCGGCGGGAATGCGGCAGAAATTCTTGCGGAGAGAAAAAGTGTGCCCTGATCGTTGAATTTAGCAGGTTTGTGGGGAAGAGAAAGCTCTCCTCGGCTTGCATCCGCAAAGTTTGGGATCAACTGGCAACACAAGTGGCAAAGACTGAAAAGATCATCATCAAATCGACTCGACTTGGCCCCTAGATGCGTCGACGATCTTTGACGAATTGAGACATCGGGGTAGCAAAGCTGTCCTCCATGATAGTATGCTTGCTTTGAAACATTGTTCGGAAAATGGAGCTTTAGAAAGAAGCGGCGTGTGCTCAGCATGTTTGCTTGCTGCGGGACACATGGGAACTTGGGATTATGCTTGGCCAGCCCGAAATTCTGGAAGCAGTGTTGCGGCATTTGTCTTTTTCTTTGCGCCTGAGTTTCTGGAATGCGGCTGGAATTTCCGCCGCAATGCATTGCGGCAGAAATTTATGCCGCAAGAAGTTCTATATCATACACAGCGGCGCTCAAACAGGAGCAATCACCTTAATTCACCGATCGCTGCAGTCAGGAAGGCCCAACCAATGCCCAAAAAATTTGTGCGCAGCCACCTGCTTCCCTTAAGCCATGCTATGCGTTGGCGATTTCTATACATGTTCCGTGATGCTTGCTTGCGCCTCCTGCATTCATCATTTCCCTGCTCATCATTCAGGCTGCATGCGGGCCAGGCGTTAAGGTACCTGAACAGTGATGTTTTTGGTTGTGTGGGTCCTTATCTGTTTTTACTTTCTTACGCGGCGCCTACGCAACGCCTACGCAAAGCAACAGTCCCGCAAAACGCAACGCCATCGCCGCCTACGCAACAATGAGCTCAACACGCTTTTTGAGAGTCGCGGCGCTAGGACGGGAGCACGGAAGGCAAAGAAGACGGGCTTGACGTCGGCTGTGGTAGGCTGCAGTCAAGCCTAACCAAGTCTTTGCCTCCGTGGCGGCCATGCTGGAGATTGGAGGGACGGGGTGAAACGGAGGGGTGCCACGAAAAGCCTCTGCTCAGATTTTGGGCGAAATGCCTACGCGAAGCCAAAGCGGAGCCTACGCGAAATCCGACGCCTCTGGGACATGTAGCAAATGTTGCCGCGAAGATGTGGGCCTTCATCCCAACAACTACGCCGCTCAGTTCACTTGGCCGAGGACCTGGAAATAACGCATGACAATATAGGAACCTTGACAAACTTGATAGCTTGGCAAAGCAACAGATCAGGAAAGGTGCTTTGGGCAAGTGTGTACTGCATTTTCGCACCAAAGTCCTCCAGGCATTTCGACATGCCCTCCTTGGTCTGCCAGCCTTGGCGCGGATGTTGCAAAGTTTCTTGCCGTGACGCCACACACCTCTGGAAGAAGCACCACTGACCACTGGATGAAGAAAAACAAACTTGGCATGCTCAAAAGAGCCGTACCCAACAGGGATCCTTACATTATACAGCTGAACATTGCCTTGTCAATGGTGGTTTCCCTTTATTTTGGTGTTGAAAAAAAGCAACATGTTTCAAATGGTTGCAACATGGAGATGTTTTATGGAGCCCTGCCCAAGAAGCCTGTGTGCTAGAACTGGCACAGCTACTCTTGGCTTTCCAAGGCGCCGCAAAAGCTGCAATATCTGCCGAAGGCTAGTGTCACACTGCCGCATCTCTCGCCTAAGATACGAAAACAAGTCCTCATTCTTCGCTGAACTGGGAGTACAATCTATGCTTTTCTTGGAGACTCTTTGGTGGACATCATTTTACATGGGTAAGAATCTCTAGCTGTTACAATGCCTTGCTCTTGGTGTGAGTCTAAAGTTGCAAGACCTCCCCCACCTATACCGGTTGCCTTATTTTTAACCATTCACCAACCCAAACGTGCGAAACCAGAAATTACGTGGTCCTAGATATAGGGGCTCCCTGCATTGAAATGGGTCACTGTTCCCAAGGGTTTGCAAATCCGACTCCCCAACCCCTAGAGGGAAACCATCACAACAGGCTGCCCTTTCGTAGGGGTAGAGGATCACCTTTGAACAGTCCAGCTTGGCTGCCAATTGACACCCAAAAAAAGCCACACCATGGTCTGCCTCGTTGTCTGTCGGAAACTGGTAAATGATTACTTTTAACAGGTATCTTTACATTATACACCTGAAGATTGCCTTGTCAATGGTGGTGTCCCCTTATTTTGGTGTTGAACAAATGCAACATGTTTCAAATGGTCGCAAAACCATGTGCACTGCCGTATTTCACCCCCGCGGTGGCTCTCCTTTGTTGCGGAACCCGTCCATGATCTCATCCGTGTTTAACTAAGCTGAAACCAGAAGGACCGAAAGAAAGCTGTGCGCCAACAGTCCGAGCATCTGCAGAACTGCAGTCTCCAGCAGAAGGCTCTGCACATCTGCTCGGGAGGTGGAGCCCTTCATCTGCACGATGTGAGCCACGAACTCTTCCACCGAAAAGACATCCTCACTTGCAATATGAGGACCTGGAAAACAAAATGCAATATGAGGACCTGGAAAACAAAATACAATATGAGGACCTGGGAAACAACATGCATTTCCTCTTGGAAATATGGACAACACCAGGAGCAACAAGGTCAGGTGGTTGCAACTGAGCATCCTTTTCCATGACATCAGCAAGCGTCCTAAAGTAGTGCTCGGGCATGCGCAAGTCCACTCCCAAGGTTCTCAGGGCAAACTCGAAGGATTCTTGCTGCACTGCCGAGAGAAACTCGTCCACTGACAGCTGCCCTGACTCATCGGCCAAAAAAGTAATGATGGCTGTCACCTCAGTTGCAAGTTCAACACTGAGGTTCCAACAACCACCTAGAGGATGGTAGTCCAGCGGCCGAAAACGCAGGCTTTGGGTTCTTTACATTTCGGGGAGAGTTCTAAGAGACTAGCGCTTTCCGTGCTACCAAAGTGGGGGCTCCAATAGGAAACGTCACCAAGAGGATTCCCTTTGTTCTCACTTGAAAATGACACCAAACAAAAAGCCACGCAAGCCGCTGCCAGTCCAGCGAACAAAGGCGCCTGCTCGATATCCTCTTTGACTTGCCGCAAGGATTCATCGAGCACCTGTCATACAGTCACCCGTAAACCAGCTGCAACCTAGCGTGACCTGTCCGATAGATACAGGGAACCAATTTGGGTGTGGCTCGCACCTTTGCAAATGGAACCAAAGACCAAAACCTGCGTAACCCTAGCTCTTGAAATTTGATCCGCGGCCATTTCGTCTTGAGCTTGACGAACGTTTAGTGGGGGATCCATCAATCAAAACGGGGGTTTGAATTGTGCCACTGTACAACTGCGGAAACCAATTCGATCGTGCTGAAAAATAGACTGCCCCGCACAAACATAAATGTCTTCAACATGTAGGCCCTTAATCGTGTCTCACCATCAGCCAGGGCAACGCATCAGCATGGATCCCACTCTCTTTGTACTCGTTGAGCGACAGCTGTATGCTTTGTTTTGCTATCCCAGTACAGCTGAGTAAAGGGACCGATATTTGACCATGATCAGGATGCCAGAACTGACAAACTGATGTTTCCACTGCCAGAAGAATCCACCCGTGCTCCTCTTGTTGGAAAAATGAGTTCAACGAATAATCCTGCACTTACTGCTAAGGATTCCAGTGAGATAAGCTTGACAGGACCACCCTGCATGTTTCCATTGCACATGATGGTGCTAAAAAAACAACCCCATCCAACTGGATGGTTTGCTTTTGGCCGGCCTTTCACGCTGTCCCCATTGGATCCAGCCAATCTGGTGAGAGAGAGGAATTGTCAGTCCAACGTTCCACAATCCCTGAGGGGCGATAATTACTGAGGGAGGAGAGGATTTGAAACTCTCTGGGTATGGAAGAATCTCGCCGACTCGGAAAGTCAATCTCCCTTGAAAGCTGGAGCTTGCTCAATTCCAGTCACAATCAAAACCCGGTATCAAAATGATCTACCCAGAACCACGTAAAGAAACAAGAAGGCGGCCGCAGCTATTCATGGTTGGGATTGTCCCTTACTAACCTTCATCTACCCGGGTTTTGATTGCGGCTGGCGGTAGCGGCGCTGTCTATCCTCCAGGGCATTGCCTGGGAATCACGGAGTGAACCCAAAACGTGAAAGAAGGGCCACAAGGGTGTCGACCTGCGAGGAAAGTTCAGCGACTCTTGCCTCACAGGCCGCTGGCAGAATAGCCTCTGAATATTGCACCTTGCACGGGGGCATCCGGCGAAGCCTGCCGAGCCTCGTCCAGGGAACTGTGTAACCACAGAGCACACAACGAGGCTTGCAGGGGTCCCAATTGGTGCCATAGCAGTGGGAGAGCCCGGGGGCACCGGCCAGACGACTGGCCCACCCGGTCATAAGATGTTTCCGACGACCCATACAAAACCGAAGTCTTCGCACAGAGGAGTTCCCGAGTGCTTCGCGCAGCTGCCCGGCGTCCAAGCTGTAAAGGAAGTTGATCGGCACCACCTCGATGAGGTACTCTTTCAAAAGGATCTTGCATGCATCCAGACGATCCTGAACCGAGGTCAGAGCATCAAAAATGATGCAAGGGCGGTCATGGATCTGGTTCAAGCCGGGAAGAACCGGGCCCGCCATCTTATCATTCAAACGAGACCGAACCACCAGGGAGGCAAACACAGGCGAAGACCTCCAGCAAGTGATAGATGCGTTAACCTGATCCATAGTGACGTAAAGCTTACGCAGCGGCCTGCCAAGCATAAGATATTCCTCATTCAAGTTGACCAGAACTTTAGTCCCAATGTTGATGCCGTCGTGCCGTGGAAGCATCAGCCCAAAGGGCAACGTCGGCAGCGGAGGCCAAGACTGACAAAGCTCCAACATGTCCGGCTCGGTTTCAACATCAATCGGAATCCCTTGCATTTTGAGAATACCCAGACATAACATCCGGATCTTCCACTGGGCCTCACGAGCAGTCTTGATCTTCCGCAGGAAAGGTGCTTTGTCCCCTGCAATAAAGATGAAGAGCAGTAAGGCCTCAATCCAAGTATGTCTTCTTGAGAGGGTTTCAGCTTTGCCTTTGTCAAATATGCACCAGTCAAGCATACCCCGAAGGAGGTGGAAGTCTTCAATACACCCACCCCAGTACCATAAGTTAGCTTTGACCGCCATCATATCAGGGTCGATAGTCAAGAATTGTCCCCTTTTAAACACAACGTGGCCGTGGAAGGGGGAGCTGAGCAAATAAATGTCTTCCGGCTGAGCGTGCTGTCGATCAGCACGATCAGACTGCACCGGAGCATGATCAAGCTGAATATTGTAATCAATTGTACGGAGATCGCGGTGACGAGCTTCCCATTTACCAAGGAGGTCAACCGCTTGTCGTTGAATCGTACCCCATTTAGCCTGAAGCCTAGGGGGAAGGTCCTTGCAGAACACAAGAAGGTGTTGCGAACAGGGGCTCCACTGAAACCAGGATTCCCAACCTTCATCCCATTGACTGCGCAGATCGGCCCAAAAAGGGCATTCCCAAAACAGGTGCGCCATAGTTGCGTCATGGTGTCTACATTCTCTGCACTCTGGAGTATCAGTGAACTTCTTGACAAATTGCACGTGGAAGGAATTAATCCCGTTGATCAGCACTCGAATGAGCTTCTGTTGCACGGGGTGCCCTTCAGGCAATAAGTGAAGAAGCGCAGTGGTTGTGCCGAAATCGTGGTTGCCGATTCCCTTCCAACAGGTGGAGTTGCACTGTTCCAATTCAGAAGCAATCTTGTTACGGAAGGAATGACTAAGAGCCTTGCTCATAACTTTGCAGTCGCTACTTCCAAAGGTCCAAAGCAATCTACCCTCATCGTTGCTAACTTGCAAATTGTCAATGTTCAAATGAAGCTGCAAATGCTCCAAATCCTTCTTAAGCTGGGAAACAGGGCCAATCTTCTTGATAGAGGGAAGAGCTTTCTCCCAGCTCTGAATCACAGCATCCTTGAAGGCGGGCCTCTTGAAGGCATGATTGTTCCAGAAGAGCAGGTTCCTCCAGACAAAGAAAAACTCAGGGTCCATAAGCAAGTAGTTCTTCTGAAACAGAATTCGAGCCGAAAAGGTCCCAAGCTTGCTTCCGTGTGCCGCAGTACGAATAGCCGTGCGAAGCTGCCTGAGCTGATCCTTAGTCGGTCTCAGTGTAGCACCTGCATACGTAAGCATGGGAATAATGACCGTGCGGACAATCATATTGGTGGTGGCCGCAGGTTGGTTGGCCCTTGTAAGCAATTGTAGCGCGGTAATAGCTCTGTGTATTTTCTTTTCAAACCAAGTCTTAGAAGAAAAGAGCCCGATGGCCAGGGGAACACCAAGGTAATCAACCGATTTGACTTCCTTGACCACTTGTCCATCCCGCCAACAAAGCGGTGTGGACTTCTTCACATCTCTGATTTGACAAGTCTTAATTTGCGTGCGAAAATTATGAAGCGTATCCCAGGCCTCGGTACGTCCAAAGGCATGCTGGAGTTCATTCGATTCACCTTCCGTGAAAAGAAGCCTATCATCCACATACACATAATTGTAGACAGCGCTGTTGAGATCTCTTGACCAGACCGCCAGCACCAGGCTAGCGGCGGCCATACTGATGGGGTCACCCTGAGGCAACCCGATCGTCCCAAGAACGGGCCGTCTGGCTACTATGCCTGAGGTGGAAACGAATCTTCTCATGTGCCTGATGGAGTGTATCCAGGTGCCGACAGCCGCCTGATGCATACCCCATTCGGATAAGGCATGACAAGCGAGCCAATGTGGGATACAATCGAAGAACTTGACTGTGTCGATTGCCACACCATGAAATGAGAGGTGCGTCTCATTCTGGCATTTCTCAGCCGAAAGAGAGGCGTGCAGCCAAGCCTGGTAGCCACTGCGCTGAGGTACACCCCCAATGATGTTCTCAGGGAGGTTATCAAAGGTAATTTCACCACACTTCAAAAGCCACTTGTGGAAAATGCGCAGAGCCGTGACTTCGATAGTTATGGGTCTCATGGCATCGAGATCAAAGCCGGCTTCACCTTTCGGAATAACCACAAGTTTAGCATTAAGCCAGTGCTTGGGAACCCTCCCGCAAATAACGCAAAGCATAAAAAGACTGTGCAGGAAATCCACGCCCCTAGGCGGAAGCTTTTTGAAATGCGCGTAGGTCCAACCACCAAGCCCCGGCGACGAGATAGCTTTCCCGTTTCTGAGGATCCGATTGAGGTGTTTCACATTCCACATATCTGCAGGGACTTCGTGGTTGGCGTTGCCTACATCCCAGGACATTTGGTCATCATGCTGGTAAACTGAAGCAAAGAAGTCGCGGATGACATCCACCGTCTCTTGAGGGGTCTTGGTCCAGCCATCGTTCGCTTTGATAAAAGGGGGGGGCTTGCGGGTTGGGGCCCTGACCCATTTGCAAACGTCCCCAATCCATTTACTCTTCTGGGACTTGTCGCCGGGCTGCTGCATTCTGTGCTTCCAAGCCTGAAGTTTGTCAAGTGAGGGTTGACCCAGCTCAAGAAGGGCTTCACGGATTTCATCGTGCTCCTGTGCTTCACTGGATTGTGCAATAAGCTTCCTGTGAAAAATCGCTTTCTGCTGGTTTTCCCAATGCATTTTGACTCCCAGGCCAGGGACTCGCTTGAAGTTGGTATGGCCGTTCCAGAAACGAAACATAGTTGAGGCGAAGATGGACCAGCACATATCCACATCAAATTTCTCATAAGCCACACACCATTCATCTTGCAAGTCATCCCATACTTCGGTGTGATTTCCACACTGCTCGTTGATGTGATATCCTTCAATCTGCAAGTATTGATGCACCTCGGCGTTCCAATTGAGCTTGGTCGAGATGATGGCGTGCCCATTGTCGTAGGGGAAAAACGTGATTGGAGGACCGAATTCCATTCGAACGTCTTTGTGACAAATAATGTCATCAATCTTAGTCTTGGATTGAGCTCTCTGAAAGGTGTAAGGATCGGGACCAAGCATGTCCGTCAACTTGGAGTACAAGTCCTCGAAGAGGAAGTCCATGTCCGTCCCCCACAGTAGGGGACTATTGAAGTCTCCAGCAATGGAGTGAGGTTGGACCTCCTGCGCATCGGCGGCGAGGTCCCGCAGGAACTGGAAGTTCTTCTGCGGGTCATCAGGAGCATAAACATTCCAAAGCGTCCTCCAAGTGGTCCCATCGAAGAAGTTGATTGCCAGGAATCTTCCCTGCTCGTGCCAGTACTCCATCCTAGCAGGTGACGGGCCCACGTGGGCCGGAATCTCCTTCTTGATGGCGATAGCCACTCCAGGGCACTGCTTATGATGCAGACCAACTTTGCCACAGCCTTTCTTTTTCCAAACCGGGCACTTGCCAAACAGGAGTTGGTAACCTGAAGAGTCGGCCGAGTTAGCAAACAATTGAGCTTTGCGAGAGTCAATCCGGGTTTCTTGTAAAGCAAGGATGGAAAACCCCATGCTGAGAACCATATTGAGCTTGTCCGAGAGGCTGTTGAGATTCCATGTGCCAAGGAAGACTTCACTTGTCATACCTCCAACCAAGGAGAAAATATAATACAACAAACGGGAAACCAGCTCCTGAGGAACGGAGCCTCCATTCATATCCGCGCGGTGAGTCCCTAGTCAAGGCTGACCGGGGAACCCATCATCCTCGAAAAGGGAGGACGCCGCAATATCCTCTTCCATCTGTTCTTCCTGCGCCTGCAAATCCGGGGACTGAAGCAGGGATTGAAGAGCCTGTAGCTGTTCCGTCATGGCCGCAATCTGCTCCATGATCTGCCCTCGAGACATAGTGCCTGTCGCTCCCTGAGTCTGCGTGGAGCTCTTGGTAGGAGTGCCAATCCGAATCCTCTTCTTGGGACCTTCATCAACCAAGGGGGCATTCCACCATACAGAGTGTGAAGGACCGTCCTTTTTGGCAGCGCTCGACCCATTCCCTTTGCCTTTCTGAAGCTGGCTCTTGAAGGACGGGTAGTTGACGGGGTCAGCTTTTGGGGGGTCAACCCTAGGGGCCGGCACAACGCTTCGGACAGTGGGCTCAACCGTCACAACTCTTCTCTCATAGCCAAAAAAGAAAGGAGCCGAGGTTAAGGGAGGATTCTGGCTACTCCGAACCAGATACTGCACTCCTCCGTTGCGGAATCTCCTGCTTCCAGGTTGCACTTCAGCTTCCCAAGCCATAGCTTGCAATAGTTCCATGACATCTTCTGCGACAAAATACTGTGGCAGGCCGAAAATGCGAAACAGTGGCGTGCTGACCTGTCCAAGGGCCTCCTTGGTCTTTTGAAAATCAGCTTGTGACACTCGCAGCGCGAAACAATCCTGCTTCCTAAAGATCCCATAATGATTAGGGACTTCCTTGGCAAATTCCAAGACTTGCTCGACAGTGAGGGGAAGGCCATCCCTTTTCAACCAAACAGGTCTAGTGGTGACCGGGCAATCTCGAGGAGTGTCAATCTCCAAGACCGGGGAGGACTTCCTGAGAACCTCATCCAGCTTTCCTTTCGGAATCCGAGCATTAATACCCCATTGTCCATCCACGTTCCTCAGGTTCCAAATATCGATGAGCTCAATACCAGCCAGTTGATGCTGCATCCATTGACGAATAGCTGAGAACTGCTTCTGTCGGATAGCATTTTGAATATCCCTGTCCTCAGATCCAAACCGCATCCTCAGTGCAAAGGTACGCTGGGTAACCTGAGTGCTCGTTTGGATGAACTTGCGTCCTGTTTCAGGAACTGATCCAGAAAGGGTATGCAAATGCCCCGTCAACAGAACAGTATCATGAAAGGTGCCCTGCGTCTTGAACAGTCGAATTTGCAATTCAATAGGGGCTTTCTTTCCAATAGCATGAGGTTGAGGCATGATAAAGGAAATATTGAGCTGATCGTTCTTGATTTTGCTGGCCAGTTGTTGGGCCACCGCTGCATCTTGAACAAGATACAGGCCATGGGCGGAGGGGTTGAAATCCGCAATAGACCTGATTGGGCAGTTCCAGTCTTCTGGAATCAGCTCGAAGGTAGGCTCAGGTAGACTGTCTTTCCCTTTTTTCCCTTTCCCTTTAGCTTTGTTTTGCGCTTCGCGTCCCTTCCCTTTGTCCTGTCCTTCCTGAACATCATCTTCTTTGCGCTTACCTTTGCCTTTAGAGGTATCTTGATTCATAGCTTTGCCATTCCCTTTGCCTCTGCCCCCTTTTTCGGCTTTCCCATTCGGGACACGCTGCTCCTCGGACGGGACAGGGACACTCCTGTCAGGTTGCATCCCAATTTTCTTAGCTGAGGCCCGGATCATGTCCCGAATCTGATTTTGCCCGTCATTGCTAAGGATCTTTTCCCTAAGCTTGGAGTCAAGAACCAGAAGGGCTCTAATCTGCTTGGGGGCAAACTCAACTTCTGCCCTCATGACCTTCTGCTGAGCCTTACCAATTGCCTCGGCTTCAGCTGCTCCTCCTCCTCCTGTGATCTGCTCTGCCATAATGCCAAAGGAATCATACTGCATCAGCCGATAAATAGAAATACCACACCCCAGGTCAGATAACTCACAATAAGAGTCATGTTGTACTGAAGGAATAGTGAGAGATATCGCATCGATGATCCCACATAGATGATGTAGCATAATCATGCAAATGGGATCCTTCATACCACCTTCAACGTCTGAGAGGTCCTCGATGGGCTCGTAGGAAACCGCAAGTGCAGGTCGAGCACCTCTGCTGATTTCCAGTCTTCCAGATGCAATAGAATAAGGCTGCGTAGCCAATCTGTTGGACCTGTCACGGAAACGATCCGGCCCTAGGCCCCTCGGAGGTCCTTCATCAACAAAGAAGGGAACCGTCGGGGAGATTTCAGAATCACCAAGTGGAATGTGCCGCGGATCCCCAACAATCCTCCCTTCAGTTCCAACAGTGGGCAGAAGCTGCGAGAGGGTGTGCCTAAGCCTGCAGATAGTAGCCTTTTGATCCTCAATGACCCCCAAGTTTGGCCAATCTTCGATTCCGTTTTCTCAGCGTACTTTGCAGTTGAATAGCCTCATCAAAAGCTGTTTGGGCATCCCTACATCGGCTGAGCATGTGAAAGGCAGATGAATCCGAAGTAACAGACTCATCGTCCTGTTCCCCACCCCCACCAATAAGCCCGAGGGAGTTCGCCCAAATAGGAACAATGCCAGTCCATCCACCTGTCACGTCGAAGTACCATCCCAGTGCCGGGTCTGCCTCTGGGGGAAAACTGAAATAGTCCAGAAGGATGGATCTCACCTTTTCAACAGTGTACTCATCGATTCCCAGCAAACCAGCAATAGTGGAGGGCGAGCTTTCAGGGATGAAATGCATCGGTTTGATCTTCCAACTCACAAACTTGCCAACAAGAATTTGTTGATCCCCATCAGAAACATGCATGGTGGCCAGGGCAACCGCATCCTTGACATCTCTTTCATCCTCCTGATCGAGAAATTGTTTGGCCCTCGTCTGTTGAACAGCTTTGCCCATGAGCTTCCGACACGCAGTTTTAAGGCTCAGGACTTGGGCTTCAGACATTTTGGTGAGCGTCATAATAACCCGGGTTTTCTCTGCCAGAATCTGTGCATAGGTCAGAAACCGATTTAATGGAAAAAGGGCTCTGATTTCATCGTTGAATGGCGTGAGCTGCAAATACTGCCCCAATCTCATAAGGTCCAATGGTACCTCCTGTTCAAGCATACCCCCCTGTAAGGATCTTTTGCGAGGCAGGGCCGGTCGTCCATCGATGCCCAGCATAGGCTCGTCCTTCATCCACACCTCAACCCGTCTTATGCGGGGAAGAGGGGGCCGGGGATCTGTGTCTTCAACAAAGATCTTCTTGTGCTTGCGCCTCTTCCGCTTGTGAGGCTGATCATCACCTCCACTCGTCCTAGCCGGGGGTGGCGTACCTTCACGAGGTCGATCATAGTTTGGGGCCGTGGTGAAAGTCCGAATATCAGCGAAATGAACCTTCATGCGTCTGCGGTCCTTGCCGATTTTTCTCCATGCCGTCTCTCTCTTCGTGGGCTCATCATGCTGACTGCTCTGCAAAAATGCTTCATCATCGGTGGAATAGTATGAATACTCGTCTCCACCGCCTCCGCAAATATGACTGATAAGGTCCATGCCACTAGCACCAAAATAGGCCAGGGAGCAGACAATACAGAGGAAAAGCCTGCAACCGCGCCATTGCTCCGTGAACTCCGTACCCCAAGTTCTAGCTCCACCGCTGACATCTCTCCTCAATCGCGGCAAAGGGCGCCTCCTCGGGAGCGGGGTCCGAAGACTATTATGAAGCGGCCTCCCACCGGGGGAGCGGGATCGTGACTTGAATCGGATCCTTCTCTGCCAGGCTGGCGCGTCCGACAAACTCCACACTTCTCCCAAGCCTCGATAACCGTCAGAGCCCGAAGCCTGGTCCACACCATCAGCTACCACTTCTTCTCCATGCGTCTCTTCATATTCCATGTTCTCCTACTCCTCGTTTTCCACAAGGACTTCCTCCATCTCTTCTTTCACTTCCTCATTTCCTCCATCATGATCATCCGGGGGCTGTGAAGAGTCCCAGGGCTCCAAACCAAGCCTCCGACATTTGGCTGCAAATATCTCATCCTGATCTATCTGCAAATGTAGCACACAATATCCATATTGCCAAATCATCCTGTAGTCATGAGGTCCACGGGCCCAGTATACATTGTACAAAAGCTCTGGTGGAATGTCACAGCCCACCAAATATACCCCATTGGTTGATTTGTACAAGGGCATCTCTGCGTCAAGCAGTTGTTGAACATTCACTGCAACCACCAGATCACAACCCGGCCGCATTCCTGATTGCCCATGGTTCACAAAGTAGGTGGTGCTAAAGTGCACGTGTTGCCTGTGGCCACATCGCAGACCCTGACGTCTAATGGACCCCCACGCCGCCAAATATGTGCCATGAAACAGAGTGGGCTGGTCCACCTCATCCGGCGTTGTAATCTGGCGATGCATTTCATTGCTGAGATCCAGCTCCTTGTTGTGGCCTTGGGTGGCCCGTATGAGCCAACCTTCTTCCCCTTGAAGAAGCTCAAATCTTCCTTTCTCGCATTTGTTGACTGCCTGCAGTACGCTGTCAATCGAGGCATGTGGCTTCCGAGCCAAAATATCCTCCACCTTGACATAGCCCTCGTCATCCATCGAGATGCCCTCCTTGACTGCTCCGTGCCGAACAAAAGAAAGGTACCGACCGATATCGTATGTAACTCCCGGAATATCTGTAAATGGCGCCCTGCTCCGTCCTTTACCGCGTCCTCCTCCTCCTCCATGAAGATCAGAGTCGGTGCGGGCCTCACTTGCATCCATCTCGGAGTCATGAGCATATAAGTCAAAAGAGGACCGCTTAAAAGCTTCCCATGATACTGCTCGCTCCTCAAGCCGAATATTGTCCATCCGAATAGCTTCAAAGTGATTGTTCAATAGCCTGAGTATCAGCGGCTTGATCTGCATATCCTGAACTGTAGGCATGAACCGCACCACCTGCCCGGTGTGTTTATAATTGCACCCATTGCCCACATTGACCACCCAGATTTCCTGCCCCAAAAAATCCGATGCTGCTTGAATTGCGTCTTCATCTGCCCATTTGCCTCCTGCTTTGAGCTTCTTCTGAATCTCCAGGGTGGAGTTGCCAAGGACCTGAAGCTTGATCTTTCTCCAGCTCCTGGAGTGCCCGAAGCGAAGCTGACTGATTGCATACCAAAAGCAGTTGCCTCTCCCCATATTGCACAAAATCCTGCCAGTGACAGTTCCGAGAGCCACCGTGGGGCCTTCGAGGTGCTTCCCAAACCTGTCGAGGTCAATGCTCTCCTCGCCAAGCTGCTCTTCCTCCATCTTGCCCAAATTGCAAGCTCGGACAAGAAGCACCCATACCCTATGCAGCGCCTGCACGCACACCATGAAGAGCATAGTGACCGCCACCCCGGCAATCAGACTGCCACTCAGAAGGCTCACGCCCCTCGGGCTGCTTCCATGGCTAATGCTCCAAATCGCACTGATTGAGCCATATGGGTACCCAAACAGAGCAGATTCCCCCATATAAACGCCCACAGCATGCTCAGGGAAGCTATTGTGGGGTAGGTACCCCCGAAGATACCAATCCATTTCAAGGGTACATGAAGCCCAAATAATCACAAATAAAGGGAGCCGGAAGGGAATCCAAGGGGTCTGTCTGCACCTCCCCTGTACCCAAATACGACACCCGGCCTGTATCTCATCTGCTTCATGTAGAATGAGCCTCAATAGGCGCACCAATATTGCTGTTCCTTCACGAAGATGCCGACATCCAGAAATATACAAAATACCAAAGGCGCCGACGATGAGGTACTCAATAACCGCATCAATAGGCCGCTGACGAAGAAGAATACCAACCAAGATCCACAAATACTCATCAATACCAAATAATACCAGGTCATATCTGCAGTCCTTAGTGGTCCTCACTCTGCTCCAGATGAGGGAGGTCCAATAGGCAGCTTTTCCAGGAGAAAAATAAACACCATTCCAAATCACCATGAACATCTTCGAAAACAGACCAAGAAAAGAGTAACAATTCCCCACCTGGGATTCCACAAGAATCCCTTCTCTCACATCTCCAATAGATAAGGAAAACATGAAAAAGTTGACCAGAAAGGCCAACATCAACCCCTGTCCCCAAATCTGTAACTGTCCGGGTGATGGGGCCATGACCAAGGAGGGGTCAGGTCCTACCGAACAGCTAACAGCTGTCACCGCGGGAAGGCTTGAGGCTGAAACAGCTGTTTTGATTGCGGCTCAATTGCAGTCTGGTTTGCACCCCGAAATCTCGCTTGCACCAGCCAATGTGCTTAGCGTTGCGGAGCATCTGATACCTCTCTAGTCTGGAGAGTCGTGTGGACAATTTCTATTTTCTCTGATACCGACATGGCCCATTTGCAGGACTTCATTCTGACTGCAAAGCGTTAAAGGACTGACCCTAAAACCCAAATGTACAAAACCATGTGTGTGTGTCAAAATAGGGGGACCCCCAAAATGGGTGGTTTCCCCTTTTGTTTCCCTTTGAGCGAACCCCAAAACCGGCACCCTGAAACACAAACACGTCCAAAAGGCCTCACTATCGTCGGGCTTGAACAGCACCGCGGAGTTCTCGACGAAGACTCCCGTGATAATGTTCATGACCTGGCTGCAAGCATTCAGCACGGCAGGCTTAAACTTGGACAAACAAACAAGCGGGGATACGGAGGGAGCGGGGATATGGGGGGATTCCCTTGGCGCCATTTCCGAAAAACTTAGTCAAGGTGCATCAAACGGGGGAATCCTCAACCGTATCAACCTGGTTCCCGCTGTATCCCTGCTGGCTGTTTCCCTGATTAAACGTTGTTGTTTGCAGCGGGCAGAGACCTGAAAAACCAAAAGTCGAGAGGGCGCCAAAGAGGCTTTCATCAGGCTAGACCCTTGACAGCCTTATATGCCAACACTGCCACGAGCCTCGGGTGTCCCACATGAAAAAAACATGCGGGAACCCTTCCTAACCCCACTGGTTCAAAGCTCTGTTTTAGTTTTCAACATTGACTTTGGTTCCATCACCCTTCAAACCGCTGCTAAAGGAAAACAGCGATCATCAACACTTGGCAGTTTGACAATTTTTGCTTTGGAGAGGCTTGGAAAAACCAGAATACAGGGTTCTCTCTTGCTGGTTCTCATCTGAAACAGCCAAGGTCGAAATAGTTCTCATGAGAGCTCTCACCAATTGCACAGAATGTTGAGAGATCTTGACTAATTGCCATAGCGACAAGGCACGCCCAGCATGAAGAACAGCAGGTAGAAAGTAAATGCCTCGGGTGGACGTGGTGTACATCAGCAAACAATACACACCCGCACACGCACCTGAACATGCCTACATCCCACCTCCACACAGGCAAACATCCACAGCTTCTCACATACCTACATGTACACGCACAGGCACACTTGTCACACATGTCACACTGTCACAGCCCGTTATTTTCGCTCTCTCCACTTGTTTCACGCATGAACGTCGAGGCACAATTGCACAGTCAGCACCCAAGGGTGCAATGAGCTCATACCTCAGCCGCAGCTGCACGAGTCCCTTCATTGGCGATGGAATGGACCCTCGGATTCTCATGCTGGGGGGTGGATGGGTGTACTTCGTCCAACCCAGCATCTCTGCATAGTTTTCCAATGTTTTCCATGGGTCCATCAAATTCACAAAAAAAGCAGTCAACCTAAGGGACCCAGTTTGTGTGTTGGGGGCTTGGTCTACAACTCTCAGAAACGCGATTGGAGAGAAGGCGTGTGCTTCTTCTGAAAGGGGCCTTCTCGAAACGGGCTTCGAACGTGCTGGAGTGACGTCCACTTGAACCAGCCAAGGTGGGCGGGAGATAAAAACGAGCTGACAGTTGACCTTGCGAGTGAGCTTTGCCTGAGGCTCGGATTCCGCCAAGTCTTCCTTGCCAAAACTGCCCAATGACCCTGCAAAAATAAATATGGTTCTCATTGCAATGTGTAGAGATTCCGGTTAAACCCAAACCCTTCCATTTGGTGGATTTGCTGTGAAGCCATCCCTGGGAATTCAAAACCATGATTTTGATACTTGCAAGCTGGAGGTGGAAGAGTGAAAGATTGGGGCGAGCTGGTTGTCTTTGCTTTGCCATAGAAACATGTCTTTGGCACTTGCCATCAAGATTCACACATAATCACGGTCCAACAAACGATCATGCACTGGTTTGGATATGAATCCGATTGAAACAGAAAGCAAAGACCGCTGGCTCCCAGCCTGGGTCACCCTTGGGCTTCAACTTAAATGGGCTCGACGATGTTCCTTTGGCATGCTACACACATTTGACCTGGTCCTTTGGGGCGTTTGTTGGAACCCGCTTGATAAACCCGCATGTTTAGCATGCAACACACATTGGGGCGTTTGTTGGAACCCGTTTTTGTTGGAACCCGCTCGAAAGGCGTTGCGGTACCTGACGGGTTTCTGGCTCCCAGCTTCAAGCTCCGTTCGAAATTCGGCCGCGCGGCACTTCCTCCCAGTTCTTGCCGCCAGTGCCCGCCATGAGGAGGACGTACCTCGGTGGCGAAATCTGCGAAGCCCTGCGAAAAGTGAATAACTTTTAGTGGTTTAAATTCAAGGAAAAACACATTAAACATTTTAGTGGTTTTAATTAAACCGTTTAATACGGAAAACTCATTAGTTGGATCAACAAAAAGTTCTCAAGTCCTAACATCCCTTGGCAGAATGCGCCAAAGGTACATGGTGCGGCCGGTGTTTTGGAAATAGGACCATTGGACTTCCCAAAGCGCGTCGCGAGGGCTGGAGGACAGGTATGGAGTCATTCGCTGCATCAGGTAGACGGCGAAGATAAACATGATCACTGCCTCAAGGAATGAATTGGTGAACTTTCGTTGGAACCCTGACAGAGAGTGGTTGGCCAAAGTGGAATACCAAGACTACACATGCTCAATACCAAGATTAAACATGGTCAATTGCGCTCAACTGGCTTTGCAATTCGTAAGCGAGCTGCCAGTAGGCCTAAAGCCCAGAAGAGCGACAAGAACGAGCCGACGATTGCCACTAGCATCACTCGCACCTCCTTCAAGAAACGAAGGACTCCTGGGCTGCTCAAACTGAGCCTCTGCAAAACGCGAATAACGTTTGCTGATGGGGGAGCCATGTTTCAAAAAGTCAAAAATAAGAAAGTTTGTGAAGGCCAAGACGCTCACAACTCGGAGCAAGCGGCCAATTCGGAGCAGGCGCAGCACGCCCACTCTGCCAACGTTCAAATCCAGGTATTCCATAATCACATCTGAAACCGCCACAAGCAAGAGCAGGAGATCCATGATATTCCAGGCCCATTCCTCGTTCACGAAGAAATATAATCTGTGGACAAGCAGCCTCAAGGAAATCTCCAACGTGAAGAATACCAGGAAAAATATCTCCACGGCTGGACCTATTGCAAGAGTCCCACCCAAGGTAACCATTTCATAGTCCGTCTCATAGCCTCAGGAGCACCCAGCCGGCTACGCTCAGATTGCCGGAAATGCTGAAACGCTCAAGCACACAAAGACACAGACCAACAGACAAACACACACACACACAGACTCACAAACACAGACACACAGAGACAAAGACACAGACACAGACACAGACACACACACACACACACACACACATACACACACACACATATATATATATATATATATGGTACCCCCCCCCCCAAAAAAAAACCCACACTTTTAGCTAAAACACTGGTAAATGTGCCGCGCGTGTCCATGAAAGCATGGTCATGTGTATGTGTAAACAACCATCTGTCTTGCTATCAAGGTCAACCATCTACCTCTGCTTAAAAGTCAACCATCTTTCCATATCAAGAGCATCTATATATACACAGACACAGCCGCACACACACACAGCCACAGACACACAGACACACACACACACACACACACACACACACACACACACACACACACACACACACACACACACACACACACACACACACACACACACACACACACACACACACACACACACACACACACACACACACACACACACACACACACACACACACACACACACACACACACACACACACACACACACACACACACACACACACACACACACACACACACACACACACACGCAGTGATACACACACAGCCACACACACAGAGACACACACACACACACACAGACACGCATACACACAGACACACACACACACACCACACAGAGACGCACAGACACATATACACAGAGACACAGTGACACAGGGACAAAGATACACAGAGACACAGAGACACAGACACAGAGACATAGACGCAGGCGCAGACACACACACACACAGACACACACACACACACAGACACACAGACATACACGCACACACAGAAACAAACACGCACAATATATATATATATACATACATACATATGTTAACAGGACAGAACCAACACTCATACACACAAGCACAACGCACAAGACACGAACACACATCACAGCACGGCAGAGACATAACCGCCGGCAGTGCGAAACACACCAAAGCAACCACTGCCCTTTGCAAAGCGAGGCGCATAGTTGCGAAACATAGTTTTTGTGATACCAACATGAAATTCCCTAGGTATCGCAGAAATGTACCCCATAAAACCCTGTTTCCCACAACCAGCCGAAGCACCAATGTAAATGGTACTTGCCAGGACTGCCAGCATCACTGTGCACTCGAAGCCCTTGTGGTGGATCAGTCTGGCTATGGCCGAGGTTCTGTCAGGCTCCTGGCGATTCATTCGTGGATAGAATGCTCACCTCTGAAAGAAAGCAAACATATCACCAAGAAAGGAGCCTGTATATGTGGTCCGTTTCGAGGTTCCGCCCGTTCGGCCTCTTTTTGAATTCAAGCCAATGGAGAATCACCATTTTAGGAGTCCCAGGAGCATCTCCGCTTGCACATTGCTTGCCTGGGTTGCTCAAAAGTGGGCATTAATCCTAGTCCGTGAACAATGGAAACCACCACCAGGTCCAATGAGTAAGGCGAGGGATCCTCCAGCCCTGTTCTCCAACCTGACTGTGAGATCCTCAAAAACTCGCCCTAGACAAGCTCAAGAGCTTAAACCTTTCTCCAAAAAGCCCAGCAGTTGTTTCTGTGTTGGTTTCCCTGCAACAAGGACAGCCTCAAACAAACCCAAACAAACCCAACTTGGTAACCCAAGACTTGACTTAGGTTGAACGTCTCCTGAACCATTCACTCGAGTCCTCCACAGATCTCAGCCACTCGGCCAAAGCCCAAGCGCGAGCCCCAAGACTTCGCAGCGCGTGCTGTACCCCACCTCGCGGCAACCACCGGACAACCTTAGGTCCTTGAGGGAAAGGTCCAAACACCAGGAATACAACGGGGGATGCCCAAAACTCTGCTGAAGGTGCTCTCTTAACTGGCCCGACCGCATCCTTTGGAAGACACAAAATGACCCCCCTTTGAAGGAACCTCATGGTCTCCTCCAAATGCCCGGTTTCTTGTTGGAGCCCCTTTGACGCAACCTGGTTGCGGGATCTGCCCTAAAATCCCAAATTCCAAAGCCGCCTTGTGGGATCAGCGCTTTATGTGATACTACAATGCAGGTTTCATCTCTCTGATCTTTCAATCGATTCCCTTGCTATCACTGCCACACGCCTTGTCTCGTGGCAATGCCAGCGATTGCTCCCTTGCTATCACAGGAAGTGGCCCCAAATACTCATTTCCCACAGCCACGCCTTTGTTCTGCACACCGAGGGTTTTGCTTTCGGGTTCAAGACCCAAATGTTCGGGGTGATGGCCACACCCAAAAAGCTTTGAATGGGGGCTTGATCGCCTATTCGGGTTTTTAAGGAACCACGCAGCATCTCCAAATTACATTCGATGCTCAAGCTGGCCTAGGAAGCGCGCACTGTCTCCGTCATCTTGAACATTCAACAGCTCCAGCGCTTTCCGTAGCTTGCTGTTCTTGGGCGTCACTGGGGCCGGTGGCCTAGGATTCGAGACATCGACGATTTGTTTCTCCCGATGTCAGGACATGTCAGGACCAAAGGACTGGGAAGTCACAGAATCACCCAAACGGGGGGGCGGCCAAGAAATGAGAAACACATGGAGCACCGGCAGATTAAAAGGTCAATCGCAGGCGTCCTGTTGGACACATAGACGTCTTCCATTGATTCCACTGGAAAATTGGTTAGAGCTGAGCTAGAAAGTGTACTCCGTCGATTTTCACGCTCCAAGTGACGATCCTCCGGCCCGGCCGACCATAGCCTTTGCTCCTCGCGGTCCAGGAAAGCCCCTGAAATGTGCATCTGCAAGCTGCAGATTAAAGGCGTCCACTTGAATTTCCACGGATAAACTGGAAAGAGTCATTTTGAATCCTGCGGCGGCACAGCCCCGAACTGCCTCCAAACGGGCGGTATAATATTGCATGGGTAAAAGCAACACCCGCTCGCCATCAGCAACACACATCAAGCCTAGGTGAATTCTGATTTCATGTACGCCTCTGAAGCTTCGCTAGCTGGAAGCGAAAGGCCCTCGGCTTGCCTTTGAAAATCGAGAGGTTCATCTTAGAGGGCCCCAAATCGACCACAAATCGACCAGCAGAATCGAGAGAAGCGCCTACCAATGACTTGTGCGTTGGGCTTGAAGCTCCTTCCAAGACCATCCACAGGCATGCCTTGGGCTTGAAGCTCCCACTCTCCAAACGTGTGCGGAGGGTGCCACAAGACTGTGACGGATTTCCTTAGCTAGCTTTAGACCCAGAGCCGAGAAAGTTGACCCCAGCATCGACCAACAAAAACTTTTCTGCCCAAACTGGCATGGCAAATTGGAGGATGTTGGTTCCAATGCGCTGCTTTTTCGCACCCGTCGGCTCCTTTCAACTTCTGACCTGCACGCTGCCACTTCGTGGCAGCGGCGTGATCCTTTTGCG
The DNA here is from genome assembly GCA_963377175.1 of Effrenium voratum. Lineage (NCBI taxonomy): Eukaryota > Dinophyceae > Suessiales > Symbiodiniaceae > Effrenium > Effrenium voratum. Next base: position 884,579 of record CAUJNA010000125.1, on the reverse strand, counting down.
CTGACCCCGGCGAGGAATCCCCCACGCCCGCGTAGGGAATGGAGTCCTCAATGCGCAAGCGTGATACCCTTCAAGCAAGCGTGGACAGTTGAAAGGCAATTTTGAGATGACGATATGTAGTATAGGTAGTCTTCAAAAAAAGTCACATTCTCCACGGTTCCCGCACGAAAGAACGCACCCCTGAATGCAATGTGGCCAATCTTTGCGGGGATGTGATGAAGCTAAAATTCATGGAGACTCGCAACGTCGAACTTCAGCGGCCGTATTCACCAAGCAGAAAGGCCCGCCAGTTGAAACGTCTGACTTAAATGCAGGTGTGTCAGTCCGAGCAAACCATACTGTGGATGGACGAAATCCTGCACCACCCAAAAAACCCCGGGGTGATGCTTCCCCTGTAAATACCAACAAACACTGGTTTGCTATGATTTCAAAGTGGTGCAGGATTTCGTCCACCCACAGTATGGCGTCCAACCCCCACAGGGGTGCCCTTTGGCTTCTCTGGGATTTTAAATGAGTCAATCGGAGGCGACCAAGCGAGGGACGGGGAAGCGGCTTGCCCCCCAGTGGCTTCCCCCACCTAGGTCCAGTAGAGAGGTTCGAATAAGGGTACCAACTTTTTTCTGTGGTCGGTTTCAGTAGGGGAACCCTCCCCCAAAAAACGGGGTCAGAAAGGGCACTACTGGGGGACCTAGCGACTCATTTTCCCAGCCAACCGGAAACAACACACCCCGCTGCACGCGTTTACCGGCGTCCTCCGTCATGGTGCGCAGGGTGGCCAGACTGGGGGGCCGCGGCGCACCCCCGCCAGCGCTCGGCGCAGGCGCGACAACCTGTCAAGTGAGAGGCGCAAAAAATGGGTGTCTCGTGGAATTACTGTGGATGGACGAATTCCTGCACCACCTAAAACACCCTGGGGTGATGCTTCCCCTGTGAATACCAACAAACAATGGTGTGCTATGGTTTCAAAGCGGTGCAGGAATTCGTCCACCCACAGTAGGTCTGGGATTTGCAAACACAACAAGCCACCATGGAAGATCTCAATCACAAAACGCAAGCAATCTCCCTTCGTCAAATGAACTATGTAGTCTTAGAAAACCAGGCATGCAGCATCTAGAAAGGCAGAAAGACGACAACGACGACAACCACCACAGCAACAGCAACAGCAACACCAGGAAAAACAACAGCGACAGCAGCAACAACAACATCAACAGCAACAGTAAGAGCAACAACGACAACGACGACGACAACGACAACCACCACCACCACCACCACCACCACCACCATCACCACCATCACCACCACCACCACCACCACCACAACAACAACAACAACAACAACAACAACAACAACAACAACAACAACAACAACAACAACAACAACAACAGCAGCAACAGCAACAGCAACAGCAACAGCAACAGCAACAGCAACAGCAACAGCAACAGCAACAGCAACAGCAACAGCAACAGCAACAGCAACAGCAACAGCAACCGCAACGGCAACGGCAACGGCAACGGCAGCAGCAGCAGCAGCAGCAGCAGCAGCAGCAGCAGCAGCAGCAGCAGCAGCAACAGCAACAGCAACAGCAACAGCAACAGCAACAGCAACAGCAACAGCAACCAACAAGCAAAAATCAACAAGCACAAATCAACAAGCAACAAGCAACAAACAAAAAACAACACACAAGAAACACAAACATCAAACAACCAACAAAAAACAAGAAAACACACACAAACAAAAACAGCCAACAACCAACAACCACCGCCACCACCACCACCACCACCAACAACAACAAACACAGCAACAACAACAGCAACAACAGCAACGACAGGAAAAACAGCGGCGACAGCAGCAACAACAGCAACAGCAACAGCAACAGCAACAACGACGACGACGACGACAACGACCACCACCCCACCACCACCACCACCACCACCACCACCACCACCACAACAACAACAACAACAACAACAACAACAACAACAACAACAACAACAAACAACCACAACCACAACAACAACCACAACCACAACACAACAACAGCAGCAGCAGCAAGCAGCAGCAGCAGCAGCAGCAGCAGCAGCAGCAGCACAACAGCAACAGCAACAGCAACAGCAACAGCAACAGCAAACAGCAACAGCAACAGCAACAGCAACAGCACAGCAACAGCAACAGCAGCAGCAGCAGCAGCAGCAGCAGCAGCAGCAGCAGCAGCAGCAGCAACAAGCAACAACAACAACAACAACAACAACAACAACAACAACAACAACAACAGTAGCACGTACAGCAACAGCAACCACAACGACGGCAGCAGCAAAAACAGGAATAACAACAAGCCACTGACCCGCCCATTGACCAAGCAAACGGCCAACCAACTAATCAGTCAAACAAAAACAAGCAGCAGAACAGCCAAGCAAGCAACCACACAACCCATGTCGGGAGGCCGTCTCCGCGGCCGCGAAGGACACCTCCTTTGCCCGAACCTGTCGCAAAATCGTTTCCCTTCGGTTTCTTTTGCAAAGGCCCAACCACAATCTGACCTGAGGGCAATCAAGGACTCTCGTCACGTACAAGCTAAGGGGTATCCGAAGTGAATGCCTCTAAATAATATCTGGCGCGTGTGAATATATATATATATATAAACACGCGCTACATACATTTATACCTCTATATATATACATATATATATATAATATATTATCGAAATACATTCATAACATTCATATACAATATGCTGCGCGCTAGTCCAAGGAGGCACAGACCTGTTCGACCCGGAAGCAGAAATCTGACACATAAATATGCCTGACTTCATTTACTCTTATCCTAAGCCGTGTTGGGTGATCAGCCTCAAGGCTTCCCTCGATGCTGGGGGGGGGGGGGGAAGAATTGAAGCCCTCTTTTGGCTTGTGGCTCAAAGGAAGCTAAAAGGAAAGGATCTTGTTGGGACCCCGTTTATAAACGCCGCTAGAGGAAACCACAAACCCAAGATGCGCCATTTCCAGCGTTAAATCGACTCTAAAGAAAGCCGCACTAGGAGGATCATTCCCTCTTTGCTGTACCACAAAGCAAGCAAAAAGAGGATGGTCAATTCGCCAGTTTGCTTGTTGCAGGAGGTTCCCATGGGTTTTTAAGACGCAATGCAAAGATTCCTCGACTCAAGGTCACCTTGTCCTTTCAAACCGGACGAAGCATGAATGGATTGAGCTTTGGGGCTATGCCTATCAGTTGACCAATCACAAGGGAGGAAACATGTCTTGAACAGCGTGTTTTGTTGTTGGCGGTTCCCGAAAACGAGCGCTTCATAACGCCCCAGAAGCCTGATTTGAAGAAAATAACCAGAGAAGGGCCTTTTTTGCAGACGAATTGGTTGGGATCCAAGTACCAAATTCAGAGAACCTCTCAATGGAGGTGCTTTCCAAGCACAAAACAACGGCCTCCACATTATAACATTAACACATGGCGTCGGCTTCTCCTTCATTTTCATCGTCTCAACATTCAGCCCGACATTTTGCATGTGGATGCGCTTCTTGGCGTAAATGGCAGCAAGAAGGGTGTCTTTTGGGTTTGGGCGTAGCCATTAGGTTGGTTTTGAAGGGCCTCCTGTCAGACCAGGCCCGCGGTTCAAACATGGTCTTCCAGTCTTCCATGGACCTTTCTGCAGGTAGTAACATGGGTGCGAGGGTCAGACAACAGGCAACACACATGCACGCATAACTGTGAGAAGGTACTTTGGCATAGCACCCAGGATTTCATTTTCATCATTTAGGCCCTTATCTCCACAAAGCAAACATGTCTTGTTTTTTCACGCCAGTTCCACCAACTGCGCATCAACCTGCGCAGGGCCACAGAGCGATCATTTGTCCTAGCCTCCAGCTGGGATACTCAGGAAGAATCATGTATTCGGATTCTGCCGCGCCTTTTCTAGTCTACGCCACAACATGTTTAGGTGGCAAGTACTGCTGGCCAGGTTGGTAAGTACTGCTCTTGGAGTTCTGATGTTTAGGTTTTGGAGGCAACTTTGGGTGGTACTGTGGATGGACGAAATCCATTTCGCACCACCCAAAAAAAAACTGAATTGATGCTTCCCCTGTAAATACCAACAAACAAGGGTTTGCTATGGTTTCAAAGTGGTGCGAACGGATTTCGTCCACCCACAGTAAGTCCTGCTCTTCTGCTCGATCCGAGAAATTGCGGACCAGGAGCTCTGCCGGGCAAACCTCGAAAAAGCACTCGAAGTGCTCGAGCGAGCGTTTGGGGGCCGGGGGGGGGGGGCGGCGGCTGAGAAGGGGGGGGGGGGCGGCGGCCGAGAAGGGGGGGGGGCGGGGGCAGGGGGGGGCCTACAGCAGTGGGGGGGGTTCCCTTTTCCGTGCTTCTTTTGCTGTTTCGTTGGCCTATGAGACAACCCATAATCCGTTCCGCCTTTCACAATGAGTCATGCGGTCGCCCCATGGGCTCCCGAGTGATTCGGAGCAGGTTCAATTGGCTGTGGGTTAAAAATCGGGTAACCCCGAAATGGAAGCCTGGCAAATGGACACGTGGACTCAGCCCTGCGGTTGTTTTGGTGGTTCAATTTTGACTATACCGAGATCACCCTGTCCAACATCAGCCATGGCCCATTCTCATGATACTCTTTGAAGGGGATTCGCGAGGGACTGAGAGAAACTCAGTGAAGCAGCCAGTTTCCACAGTCCTTGGGGGGGCTTTAGGAATGGAGCCCTCAAGGAATCACTGCGCCTCAAATTGATACCCCCAAAAAAGGCGGTGCACCCAAAAGGAGATTCCTCATGTGAATCTGCCGAGCGAGGCCATTGCCAAACGGTCATTCGAGTCCCAGAATACCAGCCGTTGATGACCACCAACTAACACCAATAATCAGTCTAAACACAATCAACGCTGACAATTCTTAATGCCATGGCCAGGGTTGCAGGTCAAGCTCCGCACACAAAACAAGGGCTAGGGCAACCTTGGTCAACCTTCCATCCCAAACCAAACATTGAAGCCTTGGTCGTTCTAGTCGACGGTATCGCTGTAACCAACATGCATTGCACCAAAGTATTTTGAGTCGCAACCAAAGCTCGGCAACCCATCTGCCGGCTCAGCTCGGAATACTTTTGGGCTATTCCCCCTCACGGAACTATGGCTGCCCCTTGCAAGTAGGAAGGCATGTCAATGGAAAACAATAGCTTCTGCATCGCAAATTGGAAATTATTTACCGATAAAAAGGCTCCATTCGCTGGGGTTGTTTGGTGAGAGTCCTCTCTGAGGTGCACATCTCTAAACTCAGGCATGAATCACTGTTGTCCATGATCCAAAGCAAAGGGGGAATCCGACGACAACACAAGCAGTTCCTCCGCCCCCCTCTCTCCGTTCTTCCCTTTTCAGCCAGGCGTCTTTGTGGTGAGGTCGCCTCGCCCTTGAGCGCCTGGGCGGCATGCGATGCAAGTGGCTGCAGGTCCCAAAGCTGCTTACCCAGCAACTCCGGTGGATTTTGCATTGAACACGACAAGCTGACAGAAGGGTTTCGGAAGACAGCTCTTGGACAGGAGCCTTAGCTACTTGCATAAGTGTTGGAAAGAGGTATGTGGGCCACGGCATGATGTATAAGGGGCTCATTGTCCATACGAGGTTCTTCTGAGTTGTCCCAGCAACACCCGTGGGCTGCTGGATCCAAGGAGGGTCAGATGAGTCACAATCAAAACGGTATTGAAATGGTCTACCCAGAACCATGTAAAGAATTAGAAAGGCGGCTGCAACTATTTCTGGCTGGGACTGCCCGATACTAACCTTCATCTACCCGGGTTTTGATTGTGGCTCAGATACTAATGAGGAAACCAAAGGCCCCCCCCCCCTCAGGAAGATCCTTAGAACGTTCTCCTCGTAGTGCTCTGATCGGAGGGCGGTCGAACCTTTCTGAGGGGTACAGGCACGTCTCTGATTGTCGCTCTGAAGGGTAGAGACCATGTCCGGTCCCCTAGAAAGAACTAAAATTGATTTTACCCACAGCTCCACGAAGATTCGGATATCTACACGCCGTGGTAGCAGGTCAACGTGAGAGATGCCCTCTTGGTCAATGAAACCCTAGGATCAATGAGCCCCTTGGATTGAAAAGGGTCCCCCGTGCTGAAGGGAGCCCTGCACTGGCGAAGCAACCTGTTGGTCGATTGAACAATCCGTCCAGGTTTCCTGGCAAAAGTTAAAGGGGCGGTGTTGGCCGGAATTATCACCTGGGCAAACTGTTGCTTGGACCTAACAAACAAAACGGAGTTGTTGAATGATCATGGCAGAACAAGGGAAGCCTCAAGGGGGTTGACCGTTTTTAGTGTGGAGCCCAGCAAACACAAAGGGCAAAAGGGGCAAAGCTGTTACTGCTAACCCTAGAGCCGTGGCGCCGGCGAAGGTTCAGCCTCGCTCTGCGGCCTCGAGCCTGTCTCGCTCTGGGGTCTGGAGCCTCCCGCGCGACAAAACGAACATGCAAAGGCGGGGGATGCCTATGGGGCAGCGGCGTTCTTGGGAGGGTACCATGTGTGGAGCTAGATTAAAGGGAAGGCACCACCCTGTTTTTGTGGTCCCCCTATTCTGACCCACTTGTAGTCTTCGGGTATTTGGCCTTACGTGGCCAAAAAGATTTGCCTTGGGGGGGATCGAGACTAGTTGGTCCCCTTGAACCGCTTCAGGTTCCTTCCTGGTCAAAGGTCCCCTAGTATCCAGCATGGTGTTCGAACAAGGGAAATGCCCGCACTGTTTCGCCCTTCCGTTTATGCCCAAAACCCAAAGGGAAATGACCAATTCCAGTAGCTTCGGCTTTCTTCGTGCGCTTCAACCGGGTGGCAAGCCCAGACTTTGGGAGCAAGCTACAAGCTGTGTTGGGACTGACTTCGAAAGGGAACCCTGTTGCTCATGCGGACTGACTTCGATGAACTTAAGCCCACTTCCTGAGTGGCTTGGCCCAAACACTTTGAACCCTTTCTTTGCCACGGAGATGTTCTTCTCAACAAATACGGAATCCGAAAATATTATTCTGCCCCGGCCCCTGTTGGAATAGATGGCTTCCACTGAATCATTAGAACCAACCCGAAACCCATAGTCAACCTGACTGAAAGGACACTTCTACCCAGTCCACCTGGTAGAAACAGAGAACCTCTTCTTGGGTTGCCCCATTTTAGTGGGGACGCCAAAAGGTTCACAGGACGCCATCAATCGAACTGATGGCGTTCACCAGGAGTTTGTTCACGGCATGTGAAGCCACTCAACGTAGGTGCAAATATCTAGTCGACTTGATTCCATACGGAAGAAACACAAACATATTCATTTCTTGGTCAGAATTCAGAATTCTAATTTGGATCTCCGAAAACGCGTGATGCCAGCCATCGGTAACATTCTATAAGCGCGGGAAGCGAACACAAGGTTATGGCCCAAGCTCCCGTGCTGCTGGCTGAGCCCCAAAGCTGGGTGAACTGAACCAAAAAAAAACAGACCAACCGAAGGGCTCCCTGTGGATGAAGAAAATCCTGCACTCCGTGGGATGGAGGAAACCCATACTTGTATAAACCACCCAACCGCAGGATGTTTTTTCCCATCTGATCAGAGAACCACCCGTCCAAACCAAGGGCCCATCGTGACACCGGCTGCAAAACCATTGCGAGGTCACAACGAACACATGGCGCCGGAAAATGCGCCATGCCAAATGCGCATGCGTCGAAGTATTGGGTCAGCTGAAGGTGCAGCTTTGCCGCCTGAAAGCTCCAAGGCTTTTGAAGGGAGGCGAGGGTGTTCAGCCTGAGCATGCGAGTCCAGCCACCCAGCCATAATCTTCTCAGGGCTGCTCCAGAGACTGAGCAAGAAGCTTTGTAAAGCAAAACACAAGGGGCCAACACCAAAGTTCAAGCCTTGCATGGTCATTGTTTTGAGGTTCGGAGCAAAACTGTATCTGGTTAAAAGGTCCTCTCTCCAAAAGGGGCAGCCAGGGTTTGCCTGCTGACCAGACCCCCGCGAGTGAAGGCAGAGAGTTTGCTTTTGGCCTTTTTTGCCACCACTTCCATGGTCCGATCTGGGTCGGCTGTGGTGGAAAATCAAGGGACCGCCTCACAGAGGGTTCCTTCGGCGTTGAACTTCTCGCAGACTCAAAACATCCCATCTGCTGCATGTTCGGTGCGATGCACTTGGTGAAACCAGGGTGTTGACGCAGCGTTGACAAGCAAGGCTAGTACGTCCCACTTGAACAAAGTTCAAGTGCTGCAGTAAATTGTCCAAAGCCGGGAGGCCAGCAATCGGGTCGACACACTTCTCAGCGCTCCCTTCTTAGCATCGTCCGCTGGTTCAGGTCGGCGCTTGCCTGAGCTGAGAGGCTGAGCAAAGGGCTGAGCCACTTTGAACACCATGGACATGCCATCTTGGGCTATGCGTCAAAATCGGGGCAACCCCAACATGGTGGGTATGATGTTGGTTTACTCCTTAACCACCCCCAAAAGGGTACTGCACACACACAAACACATGGCTGGGTCAGTCAAACATGAGGGACATTAAAATTGGGTGACGTCCTTTCTGTTTCCTCTGAAACCATCTAAACCCAGATTCCCGACCCATGTGTTGCATGTTCCAGTCTTGAGTGGCTCATTGCGTGGCTCATTTGCATGCGATCCTGTTGAAGGAATGATGGTGAATTGCGAGACGCAGGAAGCAGTCACTGATGCTTCCAACACTCGTCCAAACCGTTCATGGCATTGTCCTCTACATTCCTCTACAAATATCTGAACTGTCCGTGGCACCTCCCCACAAAAACAAAAACAAAAAGCATTAGTCATGCTAGGTGTGATGAGGCAATTTCATCTTTGAGAACAGCCCAGTCAAAGGAGGGTCTTCGGTTTTGAGGAACCTCTTCCATGGCACACCTATGACCCAGTCAAATTAATGAATAATTCCCTATCACAGAGAACGCTTTGGACTTTTATTTCCCCTGTTGCTTTCTTGTGATCATTCTTTTGGGGTGGATCTACACTAGGTCCTCCAATAGAGAGGTTAGAATGAGGGTACCCTTTTTTCTGCAATCTAGTAGGGGAACCCTCCCCCGAAAAAGGGCAAAAGGGCACTACTGCAAAACCTAGTACAGCTCAATCCGGCATTCCAACCAATCGCCTTCTACAAACCGCCTGATTTCTGTGCGCCTCTGCGCGCCGCAGGTCACGTGGTCGCCCTTTTGTAGCCCCTTTAAGCAGACCAAACGAGCGAACACCCAAGCGGCAGTGCAACCAACTCCCACGTGCCGGGTCTCATCACTCACACCAACTCCAGGAAAGGCAACGGCAGCCAGGGGCCTTCAACATGAGGCTGGGTAATAAACCCATTTGGCCGTGGGTCAACACAAACGGTACCATGGGGTAGGTAAATTCACCACCCATTTTAGAACCTATTTTAGTGGGGATTAGGCTCACTGGGGGTACGGGGTTTTGACCCATAGCCATTTAGACAAAAGGGCCAAAGGGAGCCACATGGCCACATGGTCCAAGCGACGGACACCAGGCGGGCTCTCTGAGAAAACCTGCTCGAGCAGTCCTTGGCTGGGTGTGACAGGGGGGCGTGTTCAAAAATGTGGCAAAAAAACTCTCTAAGCCCCTTCTTGGTCTCAAGTTTCAACAGCCGGGCAACAAGGCCACTTTTCAGCCTTGCAAGTCTCTCAAGATGAACACTTCACATTTCTAGTCCACGAGTCTATCACGTTGGAAAGGACTCCAGCAGTCAGCGTTCTGCGGATCGTAGTGACCCGCAAAGACAAGATTTGTTCGCTTGAGTATCATACAGCCCCTGTGACCCCGTGTCCTCTGCACAAGGTTTCTCACAAAAAGGGGAGTGCTGGTTGCAACACCTTCTCAGCAGATCTTCAAGAAATAAGCAGACATGGCTGTGGCTCAAATAAATGTACCAAATGGCTCCCTTGGCAAATGGAGCCAAAGAGTAAATCCTGCGTAACCCTAGCTCCTTAATTTTGAGCCACAGCCACATTGTCAAATTTCCCCAAAAGGGTTCCTTACCTTCCCGAAGTCTTGGGGGGGGAATGGGACCCGATGCAGGAAGCACTTCGTCCGAGTGGAATATACAAGCGGCTGCACCATCCACGGGCCCTCCAACTGTGAAGGCTGTGAGTGTGTCAAGTATCCAGTGCAAATGCAACCAAGTGGCGTTCTTGATTGTCGAAATATTGCCACAAGGATTGCGTCAACCTCAGGTATACGCGGGAAAACCAATCAGGAGGGATTGGGCGTACCCGTGTTGGCCGGTAGAGACAAGCCAGAGTGGAGGTTGCCGCTTCCCCGAAACAAAGCAGCAACTTGGTCATGCGACTTTGAGGCGAACCCAACCAGCTCGCAAAAAGGACCTACACCCAGGAGTTCTGTACAGGAATGCAAAGCCCACTTCCGGGTTTTAGTTCTTGTGGCAATCAACACACGCAATCCTTGACCCCAAGCTGCAAACGGTTTTGGGCAAGCCGCTGTGTGTTGTGCCTGCGCCAGGCTGCCCAGACTTCCATCTTCTCTTCCATCACCTTCTCAAAACTCGCGAGAGCGGCCCCAGGAATTGGGGGGCCTTTGGCCTCTTTAGGCGCCCAGTTTTCGTGAGCCCACACCACATGTGAAAGTTCGTTCAACTGAAATGGGCACAATCTGTCCCGCGTACCCGCCATGGGGCAAACAAGAAGACGACCAAGGGCATCACTTTGGGTATCTGTTCTGCCTTTGAATCCTCGGCATTCGAGGTTCATGTTGCAAAATAATACAGCCAGGAGCCTCTATCGCAACAGCTCTTGTTTGCCTCTCCATGGTTCGATACAAAAACTAGTATGTTGTAGCGTCTTTCCTCATCTGCTCTCGAGCGTTTTTTGGGGCTTCGATCAGCTTTATGTTCTGTCAAAGAAGCGAATTTGGGAAGAGTCGTCAGCGAAGCGAGCCCAACAACTGTGCAAAACCAGCGAAAATCGGCGCAACAAAAGTGCCACCGAGCGCAAATAAACACATGTTTCGGGGAATAGGTTCCACACGGGCATGCCTGCGGACGCCTCGAGCGAATTCTGTTGAACCGCACATTTATTTTAGAACAAGTTGTCCGAGCAGAAATCTTGAATAGCAAACAATGATGTTTCCATGATGGCCGCAGAAGTGGTGCCGCGCTACCAGTCAACCAGTGGTCGTCAAATGTCTGCAGGCTGGGTTGGTCTTTGACCCCTGTTTTTCCAGTGAGCGGGGAATTATATTGACATTGTCCAACCAGTTCCCCTCTTTCCAACATTCATGGAAGTGGACGCGGGGCCTTTCGAGAGAACTGTAGTCTTCCAAACGTTCTCAGCCAGCCATGCTGATTGTTGGCAGGAAGGTGTAAGGCATTGATATGCGTGACAGGCGTTCCATAGCATTCTGAACCACGGCACAGCCTGCAGTTTGCCGCTGCCCGAGAACGGGCGCTAGATCCGTCCCATGCGATGCCGGGACCACTAGCCAGAGTAGGTTGCTGCCTGTGAAAGGCCGGGAGCCCTATCAAGTTTCAGTTCTGTTTCACACATTTCCTACTCTACCCGTCCAAGTACCTCCTGAGGATGGCTTCTGCGGGGTAAAAAGGGGTCCAAGTTCCTCCTTAGAAGGTACTTGGACCCTCTGGGTACACCAAACTGCGAAAATATTGCAATCATCTATCCCACTAGTCAGGGACAGTCATGGTGGGCAAGCTTGAGTTACCCCTCAGTGTGTGTGCGTGTTCTAGTTTGTGCAACAGCATGGGCCGGTGCCCCTTTACCCGCATGCATTTGCCTGTGCGAAACGAAACCTTTCTGTTGAAACCAATGTTCATGTCATCGCAATCGGGGCATGGAAATGGTGCTGAGCCAAGGGATGCAGCGGCATGCCGGAGTCAATTCGGGCTGCTGATTTGTTCTTGCCCTCAGGAATACCTGTCATGAAACAAATTGAATGAATGGCGGGTCCCCAAGTTTAAGACAGGGATCGTTCACTCACTCACCCGAGCGTCGCACCAGTAGAAAGGACATACTCTAGATGGTCAGGAATCTGCTATGCTTAGTTCTCCAAGTATAAGGATCCCTGACATACCTCCAAACTACAGCCCGTGAATATGCCACACCCTGGTGAGTTGTGCAAAATTGCAGTGGCATCCAACTTGTTGCTCTCGTGCAGCTTAACACGAACCCCAAAAACAGCTCAATTGTGAAGGGGCACGTTTTGTGGATTCCACGCTAGTTCCCTGAGACGTTGACTGAGTTCTTCAAAACGGGTGGTATCCCTAACCCGAATTCGTAATCCCTAGACCTCACCACAAAAAGGACACCGCGATCAAAGTTGGTGTATTTAGCCACTGCAACCGGCAGAATTGTATACCCACCAGCAAACCAAACTGTCCACTACCGCTAGGGGTTAAATGAGGAACATACATCCGCACCATGGCTTGCCTCTGTTTGCTTAAGTTAAAGTTTCTGTGGGGAAACATTGTTGTTTCCAGCATAGTGCTAGATTCCCCTTAAACCAACAGGGGAAAATACGTCCCACTCCTCATTTCGGCCGACGGATCCACGCCCGTCCGCGTTACTTGCCTTGCGCGGGAAGATCCCGGGCCGCGGTCGGAAGGACTCCTTGGGGATGGTGGGAGGTACCTCGCGGCGGAGGCGGTAACGGGAAAATGCCGCGGGAGCGGAGCTGCACAGAAAAAGGCTGCCCCATGCAACCCATCCGGTGCGGGGTTCGTGGGTTTTCAGCATGACACCAACTTGTTTTGGTGCGGTCTCTGATGAGACAACTGCATACGGAGGCACAGCACAGGCTAAATAGATAAAATAGGCTGGAGTATGCAGGGGTCTCTCATTCAAGTGCTTCACTCCAGCTTGCATCGTTGATATGAACATGTGAGCCACACCATAATTCCGAGATCCTGAATAAATCACAGGTTCATTCAGTCTCATAGGCCATAGCCCATAGCCTTGCCTGCAGCATAGCAGTGAATGGAACTCCTCCCACTTGCCATCCTGGGAGCGAAACGTTACGCTCACGTCACTGAACCGCACCCCGAACCCACTGCCTTTTGCTGGTGGTTACAAAGGTGATTTGTACGCTTAACTGTAACCCAGGGAGTAAAAGCCTTGCCTCAAGTTGCAACCTGGACGTGTTTTTGCGCGTGGCTAAAGCCATGCTCAACGCGAGCTGCGCCGCTGGGGGCTCTGGGTACTGTTGAACCTGTCGACATGATTAAGTATGTGATCCTTCGTTGTTCTGACCAAAGAAACAACCAACAACAAAAAACACCACGTGTTCGTTTGTCGTACCCCCCCCCAAAAAAAAAACGTAACACGCAAAGCTAGAATCATTTGTACCCCAATGACTTGGGATGGCGTTCTTGGGTCAAAACTCTCAGCCACAAGAGGATGCCCATGAGGCGTCCCTTGTACCTCAGAGGTACAGCTGAGTAAAGTTCAGTTCTGGGAAAAGTCAGCCTGATGCAAAACAAACAGGTTTCGTCCACATGAGGTTGTAGTTTCATGGCTCTTCCGCATCCCGAACCCCAGAATTGTGCATCTGCATACGTTGACGGTAACCTGAGCAAAAGCAGTGAAACGGCTGGGTTTGGTTTGAGAAGCCGTGCCACGAGCTGTCTCCTGCTTCAAAGGGGGCCCTAGCATGCAAGTACAAGGAGTCCCCTGCTATACGACTCATCCATTTAAAAACTGTCACAGCCTGTAACTGAGATACGGGCTCTCCACAGGCTGTGCAAGATCAGCGACCACTGCCTTATTGCCACCGTTTGGCTGCCATGAGCCAAGAAAAGCGTGCATCCAGTCTGCAAGTTGCATCCCCGGAATTCAACATTAAGAAAGGTTGGGTAGACAAACAAAGGATTGGTCAGGAGTGAATGAAGGGCAGAACTACCCACTTTCCTCCCGAAAAGCGCGATCCCAGCCCCGAGGCGAAATCTGTCCAACTGGGCCCTTCTCTGCCCCTTGCGTGGCCATGCGAGAAAAAACATAAAACAGAATGCCTTGCCCTTTGATAGACCTCAAAGAGGCAACCTCTTCAAGGAAAAAAACACACAACAAAACCGGGATGCCACTGAGCTGGGACCCCAGGCTTCCATGGAGCCCCAAACCGCCTTGTTTTCGGGTCACGCGCGTATTTGACTCCACCGATTTACATGGGCGCCGTGGGTACCTGACAGAAAAGCTTGCCTGGCGCTCGAATGGGGAGGGGACGGGTTGGTGTATTTTTGCTGGGAGTCCTTGCCAATTTGACCTGTCATCCTGGTTTTGACTCTGTGCTCAGGGTCCAAAAGGTGTAACGGCTTTTTTCCCCAAGTTCGTAGCATGCATCTGCATCTAGAGGATTTGGGGTCCTTGTGAATTTTGTTGGGTAAACCTTGGGGTTCTGTCTCGAGTCCTTTTGCGAGGTCTTGGACTTTGAACCCAACACACGCTCCCTTTCGCATATATCTCTCTAGGGGTGGATTTCGCATTCTTTTCAACCATCGTTCTTTTCAGAAACCGGCTGATTGATGGTTTTCTGAGCAAAAAAACAAACTCCGTGGAAAGAATGGCTGAAAGCTGCCCCTATCTCGCATCCCAAACCCCAAGAAGGTGGGGGCGTAGCCATTGCAGCAAGGCGCCATGTAGCCATTGCAGCCCCGGCAAGCCAAGATGGATGCAGTGCCACCTGGCTGCGCTTCAATGGGGAGGGAACCCTCACAATGGGTGTGCTTCTGAAGGTAGCCATTTTTAAATGGTGGTGGTCTGTGGTTCTTTCTACTTCCCTTTGAAAGCATCAAACATTTTTTGGAGGGGTTTAAAGGGAAATAGAAAGCAACACCACCATTTTTGGGGTCCGCTATGTTGATACATACCTAAATAAGTGCTTTCTATTTGGCATAAGCACTAACCAGGGGTTCAAATGCCCAACATTAGCCCAAACCAATCCAAGCCAATGAAGATCAACCTCACAAAACGATTATGAGTCTTTAAGAGCCACCTTTGGGATTCCCAGTAGGCCAAATGCGCTGGGCAGAAAGGCTCAGCGGATTCGAGCACGGCTCCAACCTACCGCTTTTCAGTGCCCTGAGTCGGCAAATCCCCTCTTTCGGGAGCTCCTGAAGTTCTGAAGGCGAGTCTTCAAGGTTTGTTGCCTAAGAGCGCAACTACACCCTGGAACCTGGGATTAAGTTAAAAAGTGATCCTTTTGATCCTGACAAAACCAAAAAACCCCCCCCCCAAAAAAAAACGGACAACCAAACAACCAAACCAAACCAAACTATCCTTTAGGAGCAAACACAACAACCAAACCAAAAGGGAAACACCGGACCTATGTCGCCTCCGCCTCACATTCGCACTGTCCCCGGCGCCTAGCGCGTACCCGTAGTCGCTGTCGAAATCGGACGGCATAGAGCAGCGAGCCTGCGTCGACCCTCAAGGCCCACATGTGACGCGCCTTTTCGGGCACCAGTTTGTCTCCACAATCAATTGGGGGAAACCTGAAGATGGACAGGTGGCTGGTTCCCTTTAGATACTTCAAACCAACCCCAGTAACGGTACCCTTGGAAGGGTGCCCTTGTCCCACGCTCATACAAGTGCGGGTGCTGCAAACAATTGCG
>CAUJNA010000125.1:833961-863961 GCA_963377175.1 Effrenium voratum | reverse complement strand
AAATGGGTTCCTCACTCAACCAGGGGTGTGTCCCATAGGAGACCACCTCCAAACGCCCCACATGTGACCACTTGAAGATGGAAAGGGGTAACACACCATACGCTGATCAACATGAAACCCAAAGGGGTTCCGCAAGAAGAGATTCCTCTATATAATTGTTGGGTCTCGAATTCCTCCAAACATGATTCCATTGTTGGGGCGGGTGACCCATGTTTACCTGGGTACATTCCTCATATCTACAGAAAAGGTTATTCACATTGAACTCCTCTAAACATGAGTCACAATCAAAACCCGATACACAAATGGTCGACCCAGAACCATGTAAAGAAGTAAGAAGGCTGATGTCCGCAGCTATTTATGGCTGGGATCGTCCCTTACTAACCTTCTTTTCTCACATGTCGGGCCAAAAGTTTGGGAGACTCCAGGCACCTGGTTGTTGCACAATATGAAGGCCGACCGGCTTGGGTGTCTCTTTTTGGGGGAGTGCCTGAAAACCGCCACGTCTGGACACCTGCGCCACCCCCGTGCACCGCCAGGGTCCAGCGCCAGCCATGCCATGAGCCGCTCCGTCTCCAGCTGGGAGAGCTGCAGCGCGGCGTTGCTCTGCCTCGAACTTGACCCGAGCCAAACCAATGGCTCGGCATTGTGGAATCGGAGCCCCCAAATTGGCTTCAGTTCTCCTTTTGGTTTTCCTTTATCCTCCACCGACTCTCGCGTCCTCTGACTCGCAGCCTAAGCGGCGAGGCCAGATGTCCTCGGAACCTAGCCTAGCAAGGTCGGGCGAAGTCCGCCGCTGACCTGAAAGGGCGTCTCTGGGCCATCTCAAAGATGAGCCGCCTAGCCTCGAGGATGGTTTGCGTGCACACTCCAATGCGGATGCCCGCGCTGAAGCAGGTGATCCCAAAGGCCGAACAATCGATGCTGCGAACAAACAGGGATTCGCAATCCATCCAGGAGAAAAACTTCCTAACTACTTCCCGCATGCAGAAGATGAGATCACCGATCGACGGTGCCCCAGTGTGAACCCCAGCGGTGTCAAGCGAGACCCAACCCTTAGGGTGCCTCACAGGGAACTGGCCCCCCATGCATTGAAATGCGATGGCCAACTCAAACCAGCTAATGGGGGTGTCCCCTCCACTCTCACCATCAAAAGCGACCAGCCACTGGCAAACGTCACGCACAAACCTGAGTGGGAGGGGGCCTTGGTAGCCCGCACGAAAAACCTCTTGTCCGTGTGGGCCAATTTGGGCCTCAAGCGAAAGGGGTCTATCTTCAAAAGCCATTGTAGGCGGGATGAATTCAATCGCCTCAACGGTGTTTTCGGGTGAGGCAACAAAATCTGCTCTGGCGAGCGTCAGTTCCCTGATCGCCCTCAGTGCACGCCCATAGCGTTCTTGCTGTAGAAGAAGTTCCGCACGAAGGGCGAGCAGACGAGGTTCTCGGCCGTATAGCATTGCTTTTGCTGCTGTGTCAGCAGCCGAATTGCCCTGGTGTTCCCAGTCTTGGATGGCAGTGGCTCGTTGGTGTTCTGCTTGATGACTCTGCACCTTGTGAATGGTCGGCATAATGTTGCACTGCTGCCGTTGGGCCCAGATGCGTCGCCAGAGGTCCATGTTGGCGAGGCCGTGGTGGCGCTTGTGGTTTTCCTCATGGGCCCAGCCGTCGATGCACATTTGGCAATCGGTCCAGATGCGCACCGTCCGTGTGGTTCGAGCGGCCCATGTGACCGCGCTGAGGGCACACAAGAGCCATCTGTGAACAGGTTGTAGGTCTGGTACTGCATCTCAAACTCCTCGAAGCGGTCGGAGACGTCCGGGGTGTTGTGCAGGGCCTGGATGTAGTCGGCATGGCCTTTCAAGCGAGGGACCAGCAGATGGTGCGTAAGGCATGTTGGGAGATCTGGCCAGTGTTGGGCTAGCCATTCGTGGTCTCGTCGGTGTGACTGAAGTGCTGGGCAGTGGAGGCAGAGGTGCTCCACTGTCTCCGGGACTCCGCAGCTCTTGCATTGTCCTGTGTTTGTGGCGTCGTACTTGGCGTGCTGGGTGGCTAGCCTGAAGGATCCGTCTTGAAGTGCGCGGACTCGAGCTAGCTGAAGTGCAGTGAGCCGTCCGGTGTCCGGGTTGGAGAGGTGAAGATCCAGCCCCTCCAGGTCGCTCATTGTTTTGCGGTGCTGCACTTGCTTTGCCACGTGCTGCGCCCATGCTTCTTGGAGTTGGAGGCGGAGAAGCTTGTGGTCGATGTCCAGTAGGTCATGAACACAGCCATTGTGGTCCTTAATGAGGGGAGGTTCGAGTAGGAGCCAGCCAATCTGGTTGAGGCAGGTCAGCACTTGTGAGAAGGGGCCGGCAAAGAGTGTACCATCAAAGCGTCTGTGAAATGCGCGCCAGAGTCCAACCAGCGCGGGAAGTTTCCGGCACATCCGGCGCAGTTCACGGATGACCATTTGCAGTCGGAAGAAACCCGGGTCAGCCAGCATATTGGGGCAGAGGCAAAGCCGAAGAAGGGCATTGGAGCCCGCTCGTTGTGCTTGAAGGGCTTTTGTCGCCTGTGTTCGTAGTTGGTGAACTGCTTTGTCCGTGACCTGGCTGATTGAGGTACCGTAGAAGATGGCCGGCCAGAATTTGATGAAGAGAGCGTTGGTCTTCTGGTTGTATGGAGCGGGCGCACGACGAAGCCTCTCCCACTCCCAATCAGTGGATTGTGTCTTTGTGGTTGTTGGACGGGATGTCTGCTTGATTTTGAAGGTCATGTGGCCACCCAGGTCTTTCATCTCCGTGACGACATGCGGGCCAATCAGTTGCGCCTGCTGGGTCATCTTAGGGTCCAGTGACCAAGCCAGTGACTTTTCTGTGTCAGGTTCAATTTGCCACATGTCGCAGAAGGCCAGGTAGGCGATCCAGGCACGAAGCAGTTCGCCCGCGGTGTAGGCTTGGACTGCCAGGTTGTCCACGTAGCTGTAGGTCTGTACCGTGGGGAGGAAGGCCTTGAAGTAGAGGTGGTAGCTCATGTCCAGAATGCACATGGCTACCGTGCTCAATGCACAGCCTTCAGGAAGGCCAGTGGTTGCCAAGATCGCTTCTCCAAGGCCACCTCTGATTTGAAATCTTCTTGAACTGTGGTTGAGGAAGTTGGCCCAAGCCCGGACAATTCCCGCAGGAATGCCGAGGTGAAGGGCCAGTTGTAGTAGTGGAAGTCGTGGGAGTGCGTTGAAGCATTTCTGGATGTCGCTACACCAGCCTCCAAGCGATGATTGGCCCTGGAGGCTGAGCTCCACCCAGGCTTGTTGTTCGTACCAGTATTGTGAAGCTTCGCGTCCCGGAAGAAAGCCGTACATGTTGAAGTCGCACTGGTGGGCGAGGTGCTTGAGGCAGGCCTTGGCCCTCAGGCTGGACCAGATACGATATGGGGCGCCGTAGATCACTATGGGGCGGAAGTCCAGGACTTGCAGTGATTCCGCCTTCTTGGCCGTGGCCAGGACTGTTCCTTGGAGGAGTTGTGCTGGCCAATCTGCAGCGCCCTCCTCGATGGAGTGGAACATGCCGATGAGGTTCTCCAGGAGCCGTGATGGAATGTTGAGAAGGTCATCCCGCACGAGCCCATCCGGGCCTCGGGCGGCTGTGGGCCGTAGAGCTTTTGCAGTTTGTCGCCAATCTTCCGGCTGGATTTGAGGGATGGGGTACTCGCCCTTGGGCAGGAAGTGGTAGCCGAAGTTGAGGATCCGAGCCCACTGTTCCTCCGGGATTTGCGCGTGTTTGTTCCAGCGTTGGCTCCATTCGTCATGAAATTGGCGGTGGAGTTCCTCTTCCTTGGTGATGAAGCTGTTGAGCGTAAGCGCTTGTCCAGGTAGAGGAGTGGTTTCCATATGTATTTGAGCAAGGTCGTTACTCTGGTTGGTGATGGTAGCTGGGATCCCGTCTACCTGGCCCAGGGTTTCGGACTGTGTGAGCTGCATGTCGCAGTCCAGGTGCACCTGTTGGGTGTCAGGATCGTAGGCCAGGATGGTGGCATGCTTTTCCTCCAGCAGGGAGTCTACCAGCGAGGGCTTTGTTCGCCTGAGGAACTTGTAGATCAGGTGTCGGTTGGCGTCGTAGCGCTCCTTCAGCACTTGGTTGCGGCTTCGATTGTGGAAGGCTTCGAAGTCCCTGAAATTCTGGTGGAAGTCGTCGTAGATCTGATCCACTGTGTCCGGAGTAAGTTGGACACGTTGCAGGTCGGCGGGACTGCCGAGAAGTTTGATTTTGCGTGTAGGCCACCAAAGCAGGAAGCGTGGGGCGAAACCCTTGGCCCGCAAGATGCTATTCCAGTGCAGCGTTATGTTCTCCTTAGCCTGCTCGGAATTGTTGCACCCGTTGATGGCGTGCTTCAGCGACTGGAGGCGTCTGAGTTGGGAGAACCAGCGGGCTACCGCCCATCCGATGAAGTCGTTGTAGAGGATAACCTCCCCTTGTCGGCTTGGTTTGGAGAGAGGCTTCTGTGGTGGTTGTACATGAGGAGCAAGTTGTTGGCATCTCCCCTTGCACTTCGCAGGCAGAGGGTGTGCTGCGTGGTCTTGGACGGCGGCTTCGAAAGAGCGTCCCCACTGTCGGTACCAGGTGGTTGAGTCTCCGTGAGGTTGGGTCTGCATAGAGCGCAGGGAATGAGGGAGTTCGGCTTGACGCACCTGATCCCAGGGTATCGTGGCCGGGTGTTTCCACACCTGCTGAGCGCGGGGAGCTTCTTCCAGTTGTAGCCTGATGGAGACCGTACTGTGCTCGTGGAAGTGATTCTCTATACTCACCTCGTGGCATAGTGCAGCAGCTTCTGGTGAGAGGTAGATATAATCTCTCTGCGTGGCGCCTTTGCATGTGTGGCGAATTGGAGCTCCCCATCGGTGTAGTGCGAGAGTTTGGCATTCGATCCAGCCTTGCTCCTTCCAAATCGCCAGTTGTGGCAGCTGGCTTTCGGTGGCGTTCAAGTCGCCCAGGATGACACGCGCGCCTGTCTGGCCAAGCACAAGGTGCGTGGTGAGGTTTTGTAGTAGCTCATCTGTATGGGCGTGAGCGTGGGGAAAGGTAGGGCCTTTGGCGTAGCCATAGACCGTGGCCACCGTGATCTGCGCGTGATCGACCATGTGGGCGGTGATTGCGACTCTGCCAGTGGTGTAGGCCATGTTGTGCCACGGGATGCGGGTCTCCCGGGATGGGAAGTCCGCCAACGCAAGGACGCCGGTCCAGGAACCTGCCCAGGTGGATGTTCTCCCAAGCGGAGCCGCAGCGCCGGTGATCACTCTGACTTGCCGGTGTTGTTGGTAAGCACCATGTTGGAGTGCTTTGCGTACTGTTGGGATTGTAGCTTCAGAAAGCTGGGTCTCGGTGAAGAACCACATACCTGGTCCCAGGTCTAAAGCTGTAGCGACCTTGCTTCGAAGGCCGGAAGGATTGGTTGTTCCCAGCCATACCCCAGCTGGGGGTCCCGGGTGTCTGGCTTCACCCCAGCGGCGGGTTTCACTCCAGTAGGCCCCGGACCCAAGATCGCAGTCGCCCCCGGGGGGCGCTGCGCTGAGAACAGAGTGCCGGGCACGGGGAGGTTCCGGAGTGTATGCCGCCTGTGTGGTGTGAGTGCAGAAGAGGAGTAGGAGCTGCGTCCAAATCCGAAATCGACCGCTTAGCCATGGTGGCGCCCTCCTTGGTCGAGGGGAGGGCCCACGTTGACCTAGTCATTCTCCACGATGCTTCTTGTCCGCGTGCTCTGCATTTGCGGAGAAGGCGGCCAAGGAGTCCTGCAGCATTTGGAACTGCGAGCTGAGCTGTGTCTGAAGGTTGGCCTGCACCGATTGCATGGCGTTGCTGACCGCATGGTGGATGGCCGTGGGCTGCTCGTGGACCTCCTGTTTGATTTGGGAGATGTCCGCCTGCTGCTGCTCAACAGTGAGGCAAAGAGAAGACACCTGTCCTTGGAGCTCGTTGTGACGTTGGCCGGCATGTTGGAACCATTCCTCAAAGCGCTGCTGCTGCGAGGTGAGCTCCGAGATTGAGGTCTCCAGCCTGTCGACTCTGCTGTTGTGCATGTCCACATCCATGTCGGGCTGTTTTGCGATTTCTCGTTGGACTGCTTCCTTGACCTGATTGGTGAGTTGATGTTCCAACTCATCCAGTTTTTTGACCGTTGATCCCGGGGCTGCATGCGAGGTGCCGTGCTCGGAGTTGGTGAACCAGCTTGCCCAGGGGTCTTTTCCATTTTGCCACGGATCGTGGCCAGGTTGTTCGCTTTGGCTGGCTGGCCCGGCTCGGCGATCTCCTTGGAGGAATCTACGGGTCTTGATGGGGATGATGGCTTGAGGTCCTTCTTCGGCTTTGCGTCCAACCTGCCTGACCAGAACGATCAGCACGTCTCCAGAGGGGCCGGGCATAGTGAAGCTGGGAGGATTTTTTTCGGCGCCAATCTCCCACGCACTGCCCGCTGGGCTTCCCCTTGTTGGTTGCAGTGGCTTTGAGTCCCACTTCCACTGTTGCAGGAGTTGTTGTACGCCGGCCCTTTGGATGCCGAAGGGGAGAGGGTAAATCTTGAAGATGAAGTTGATCTTGATCTGGATGAAGGTGTGCCCCGGTCTGACAACCTGGAAGAGGGCGGCCTCATCATCAACCGCGGTGCGAAGCCCCCATTTGTTGCCTAGCCTGGCTAGGCCGATTGCTTTTGGCTGCATTGCCAGGTGGTGCTTGGCGTCCGCCAGCGATTGTCCAGGGAGCCAAATGATGGCGAAGGCCTTGCTTGGTCCGAGGCTGTCCTCTGATCTCGGCTCGACGTAGATGCCGTTCTGGCCCGACTCCTTACAGAGGGGGAGTAGGGCGAGTTTGGGCACTCTTGCATAGGCTTGGACGAGCTCGGCGTCGGAGGGTTCAACCTTGCCGCCCACGGTCTTGTAGTATGATCTGCCCCAAAAGTCCTGGACGACCTTGACTATGTCCTCCTCGACGGCGGGGTGGTACTTTTGGCAGTTGCCTGAGCATGTCGTGGTGCGGCAAATGTTGAGCGGGTCTAGGCCCTTGATGAAGGCACGTGCTGGTGTGGTGGTGAAGTCCTCCCAGTGGGTTCCGAGCTCATCCTTGAAGGCGCTAAGCTTGATGATGGCTGTCTCGACTGCCTCGACCTCGTTTTTCAGGATGGAGACCTTCTTGCTGATGGAGACGTCCCCGATGTTGACGAGGGTGCCTCTAAGCAGGATGGCTTCCTCGGTCTCTTGGAAGATGGCCGGGTACTGGATGTCCACCGTGGGGTGTGTGCCGCGTAGCTCATCCGGCAGCACTTGTGTGGTGAGCAGTGCGAGGGCATCTGGGCTGATGTTCTTGTTTTCCTTGAGGAAGGGAATGAGGTCCTTGGCCGTGGCGATCGCGATTCCTCTGGCGTTTGCCGCGATGGATCCGATCTTGAGTTGTGGGATCGGGTTGGAGTCCTCGTCGACGAAGGTGCCTTCCTTGAGGATGACGCTGTTGGGGTCGACCTCGACAACCGGTGGAGCACGGACTTTCTGCTCTCGGGTGCTTTTGCCGGCTTTGCTTGGCTTCGAAGCTCCATAGCGATCTGCAGCACGTTTCTGAACCTGAACGTTCAGTTCCTCTGGGAGCACCCAGCGGAATCGAAACTTGGATTGGTTCGCTAGCGACTTGAGCGATTGCCAGACATTCCCCTGCTGGAGCGCTTGGAGGAGCTCCTTTCTACCGATCTGCTTGATGGCGGCAGAGGCCCTTTGCTCAACTGCGTTGGCAGGGACTCCCTGTTGCTGCAGGACCGCGATGAGGTCATTGGTGAGTTTGTCCGGGTTGGGGCCGGCTGCCCTCCAGGCATGAATTGAGGTGTCCAGGGAGAGCAGGTGTGCGTGCCAAGCTCTTGTGTCCTCGTCCGTGAAGTTGTTCCAGAGGTCCAGGATGCGGCAGACGTGCTGTATCACGATGGCTCCACATTCGTTGTCTCCTTTTTGCTGGAACCAGGAGTGAAGGTGGAGGTGCCAATCTTGGTGTCCCCAAAGGATGCCGATCTGGTTCATCAGGGTGTAGGTGGCCTGTGGGATTTGCGGATAGCCATTGAAAACCTTGCCCTGCAGACCGTTCTCCTCAAGTGTGACCTGGAGAACGGTCCAGTGTCCTTCGTCCTCGAAGACGAGGATCAACTTCTCGGTGAAATTGAGCGTCTGCCTGAAGGTGTCTGCCTGGGTGAGCAGCTCCGTTGGTGCAACCTCGAGTATCTTTGCCTCTCTTGGCGAGAGTGCTGTCCAGGGTGTGTTGCCCAGGTTGTTGGAGAGCTTGAGGAGTGCTTGGAGGGTGCCATAGATGGAGTCGTCGCTGCATTTCTGGCCTTGGTATCCTGCACCGGAGATCTCCAGGGCGAGGCAGGTCCAAATGCGAGAGCCTGGTGGGAGTGCTCTGCCTTCAAGTCTGGCCGTAGTGGCCCCAAGCCAGTTCAAGACGTGCATGATGAAGGTTCCCTGTGGCACCCTGATGTGCTGGAGTTGTCCGGGTTCATGCAGGTATACCTCGCACAGGTTCTGCTGGAGCGCTACTCGCTGTCGCTTGGTGGAGAGTTCCACGTGGTACTTGCAGTTGTGGTGGAGAAGTGTGAGTCCGTGAAGCTCACGTTGCCCCTCATAGGGCTTGACGCGGTGCCCCCATCCAGCGAGGTCTGATTCGGCCCGAACGAGTTCAAAAGCCGTGGTTGGGTGTTGCACTTGAACTTGATGGATCACGTCCTCAATTTCCAGGGTGATGGAGCGTGAAATGTACATTGAAGGTAGTACCCAGAGATCGGCAGCTTCTCGGAGGAGGCGTTCGTGCCAAAGGGAGACAACTTGAAGAGGTGTGTGTGCCTGGCGTCCCTGGGAAGCGAACACTGCCGAGGCCAGGTGTGCTGTGACCCAGGCACTTTGCATTGGTGCTGCCATCTGTCCTAGCATCGCCAGAGCGGCCCGTGCTGTTTTGAGTTGTCTGTAGGATGCCGGGATCGTATTCCAAAAGGCGACTTCTCCAGGGTGTGGGAAGCGTCTTGCTCCTAGGTGCTTGGAGTGCACCGCAAATCCGCGAAGTCCGCCCTGTCGTAGCCATCTCTCGGAGAAGCCTTGTTGCCGACAGCCGCAGGGACAAGCGGACAATGCAGATCCCCACGAGTGGACCGCTGTAGGGATCTTTTTCATGAGGTCAATCTGTCTGAGGTCTTGGCTATAGGTGGGGTCGTCGTAGTAGTTGCGCTCCTGCTCGGTCCACTTCAGCTGCTGTTCTTCCTTGATGGGCCAGATTGGCCATTCGGAGATGAGGTTGTGCGGGTAGTAGTCCACTTCAGATTTGGGCCAAGTCTGCAGTGTGGGTGTTGGCAGCGATCTGGGGGTGAGCAAGGCCCACCAACGTTTCCTCCTGCATAGCCACCTGTCTGCGAGCTCCAGGATGGTGTCCTGCATGGTCAGATCCTTTGCTTCCGCAAAGCGGCGGATGTGTTCCATAGCCGGCTGTGAGCTCTTGACCTCAGGCACACATTCCATGAGGAGTCCTGAGGCTCCTAGCAGCCATGCAGAGCGTAGGAGTGCGGGAAGGGTCTGGAACCGTGGGTCCTTCTCTCCGAGCTGAAGGCCTTGTCTTGAGAAGGGTTGGCATGGGAATCCTGCCATTATGAGTGGCTTGGTTCCCTTGGAGTGCTGATGCACCTGCTTGGTGGTCTTGATGTTCTTGATGTCCCCCTGGATGATGGGGGCATTGCTATTGAGCCGTGTGGCTAAGCAGGCTAGCCGGCCTTCATCCACATGTCCTGCGAGGGAGACTCCTGCGAAGTTGGCTCCCCAGCCCAAAGCTCCGATGCCAGCGCAAAAGTCCCAGCCAGTGAGCAGGTCATGTGCATGTTGTGGATGGGGGAAAGCAACTCCCTCCGGCGATGGCTCAACAAGGGGGAGGGTGTCCACCTCACCGTAGGTCTGGTAGTCATACATAGTCCAGGTTTCACCGATCTCGCCCATGATGGAGCGCACCAAGAAGTGCTGGATCGGGGAGAGGCCCTCCATCTTGGTGAAGCCACCGAACTCGTCGTGGGCAACCACCTTGGCGACCACGCTGAAGGTGTCGGTGCCGTGCTTGGTGATCACCTCATCCATTGCTTGATCCCTCGGCGATCAGTGGTGAACCGCTCCACCTCTGGAAGGAGCTCGAGCCAGAGCTTTGGTTTTCCTTTAAAACCACCAAGAGAGGGGTACCGAGCCTCAAAAAAGGAAAGGACACACCCAAATACCCTGAAACTTTAGCTTTTCTATCAACGAATATCAACGACCCCCCTCATGCTCACTTGCCCAAAAGACCTGGAAACAAAAGGTTCACCTTTTGGGGTCATGACTAAAAATAGACCAAACCCGGAAAACTAAAAGGTCAAAAGGTCGGCGTTGTGCAAGTAAGCATGGCATCAGTATTCTCCTTTAATGTTTTCATTCAAAAACACCAAAGGAGGGGTGATTTACGGAAAGTCAAGGGATTCAATGCCCAGGAGATTCCGCAATTGAGGAGCCTTGGGGTATGAAATTCCATGTTCATCTGGGGAGTACACCCTTCCAGCCGGCCTCTCCAGCAAGAGCTGTTTCTGGATGAACTCTGGCAGGCTGTTGAACAAAGCCGCAGACCTCACGCATCGGCAGGCCGATCTGCTTGCTACGACTGAAAATCGGTGTCTTTCTGTGTTAAGATCCCCGTTTTTGGGGGTTACATTGAGAGCGGGAACCACTATTTGTAGAGGGCTTTAAATTCTGAGAGACAAGCCCAAATGGCCCAAAACTGGCCCGAAGCAACAAGTCACATCCGGTCCTTCAAATCCAGGCGCCGCTTGGCAACACACGGATGACTTCCAGTGGCGACATGCTGGGGAGCCAGCCACGTGGTCAACTCGGGCAGCACCTCCGGCTGTTTGTTGTGAAAAAAGCACATGCGCTCCCACTACTCGGGATATTCTCGAACCTGCTCATATGTCCATGGGTCAAATCCCGTACCCCCAGTGAACATCCCAATCCCCACTGAAATAGACTAAAATGGGTGGTGCACCTACCCCAAAATGGTACCATTGGTTTTGACCCACAGCCATATAGAAGGGGTTCTTGCAAAGGTTCTGAAAACCATTCCAGGGCCGAAACGTCGCTCTTGCGTTTTGGAAAAACAAGTGGGGCCTGTGCGCGCACATGTCACACATGCCTCGCTGATACATCAGTGTGCTTTGCTCACCGACAGCCACTTCTCAAAAGGCGTTATGCCCTATCCAGAAACAGCTTGGGCGATCAAACCCGCCTTCCAAAAGGGCCAACGTTGACTTGAGGAGTACCGCACATACAACGCTCTTCCAGCTGATACAATTGAAACGATCAACATCATTCGTACCCACTTCATACACACCACACATCAATTAATTCAATATACCATATTGTGAATCTCGCTTGTTGTAATTCATACGTCCGGAGGGGACATACGGCATTCGACCATTCTTGCTGTTTTTAGCACGAGCCTTGCTTGTCCATTGTCAAGAGTTCGGGTTGTGAGGGTTCCCTTCTCAGTTGGGGTTTGATAAAAATTGCAACTAGGGTTTACCCATGTCCCTCCTGTTTAGAAATTCACTTATAGACTCTCAGTTCGGTTTTATAACCATCCCTGTTCAGCCCAATCAGTTTCCTCCTCATGCGTCAGCCAAAGTCTACACTCCGCGCAACAAGGTGGTTTGAGGTACATTGGCTAGATAGGCCCAAAAATTCCCAAACTGCCCAACCTGTTTCTAACATTGGAAAGAAGAACAACCTCATGACTCTGAATATTTCATTTGTTTACAAGCAGCCAAGCCTTTTGACCTGTCCTTCCGGGACAGGTTCCTCCCAAAATCCTCCCTTCGCGCGCCTTCTCAACGGTGCTGGGCATCGGCAAGGTCTCCAGCTCCGAGATCAGGGTGCGGAACTCGGGGATGGCCGCCTTGCATCCAACGTGGTTTTGCCATGCGTCCCCAACCTCAATCTTGCACGTACACCAACCACCATTTCTGGCAATGAATTTACAGGCTCAAGTAAACCAACCACAACACAAGGTTTTGAATTTACAGGCTGGATATACATTGTTCCTTCCTTTAAATACTTGTGCGGCATGAATTTACAGACTGGAAGACCTTGTTCCCTACTTGAAATACTTGTGCGGCATGAATTTACAGGACTCATTTCAGGGGCGGCGTGACAAATTTAGTAAGCCCCCCCCCCCATATTGCTCCCAAATGCACCATAGACTACTGGATATGTTCACCGTACCTCACATATGGCTTGCCTCCCAAATGTGTGCTTTCCCCCCCTTTGTAGCAGCCGCAAACAGGGTACCATTAACAAAATGACACCCCTGTGTAATTAATCTAGGGGAAACCATGGGAGTGACCTCATTCGCCCCTGAGAAAGCCTTGGGAAGAGCTTTGTCATGGATTCTTGGCGACCAAAAAGCAGAAGGTAAAAGTTGGGAACCATTCCCGAACCCATTAAACGGTTCTGATTGCTTGCTGAAGTCTTGTTGGTGTAGCATCGCAAAACGCTACGTGCGTCATTTGTTTCAGGATGTCTCAGGCTCCCTATAGTTCCAAGCTACCAGAACTCAAAGGAATCAGAAACGGACACTAAGTTTGAATTAATGACCAAAAGGAGCTGTCAGCCACAAAACAGGGGAACCTGTCATAGTTGGGAGTTCTCCTCAAAAGCAACCTGGAGTGAGCAAAACCGTCAAGGACAAAGCATGCGAGCAAAGGGATGTGAGTAAATCTTCATGGGGAAACCGCCTTGTGACCCCGGATTTATACACTTGCTGGATCAACTAATAAGGGGTTGTTCCCCTCACAAGGAAAGGATCCCACAACAAAAGGACCCCCTCGAAGTTGAGGAAGCCTGGCTTCCGATCACCGGAAGCACAAACAACATTGAACACATCGGAGATGGGAAGGTCGAGGACCAGACCAGGCCAAATGCCCACGTTTTTTTTGTTTATAAACTTGAGTTCATCCGAAATGGAAGCGCTGCTCTGCCTCATGTTCTTCTTTTGACGATATTGGAGCGCGTTGGTTTTCAAGATGGTTTTGTTGGACATTCGCTAGCGGTGACATGAGGTCCTGGCAAGCAAGCCCTCAGCGACGAGGATAGTGCCTGATGACGCGACAAGTGACGGATGAGTTCCGCGGTGCCCGAACAGTGGAGCACCACAGGCATCCGGGGTTCCTCAACTTGAAAACCCCCGAAGTTGACACAGTCACTGATCCATTTTAACCTTAGCAAACTAATGGGGACAGCTCATAAGTTGCGCAATCTGGGTCTGGCTCGAGGAATGGTGGGAACATCCCCGACAACAGCCTGTATATAGAAACGAACAAGAGGGACAAAGCCGCATTTTTTCTGGCCACTTTCACCTCTTTCCATGCTCTTGCTGCCTTTTGAAAGTCAGAGTAATTATTCTGGACTGCTATTGGACTTGATGCAAGCCATTCTCTTGAAGAACCGAACCCCCTTATATACGTATATACACAGAGAGCCAATGTCGGTGCCGTTCGGAAATTGTTGCCTTTTTGTCGTGGCCACAGACTGCCAAGATTTCTCGGGGATTTGCGCTCCACCAGTCGTACAGCCAAGCAATCGTGACAAGCCGTCCTTTCCACACCCGACCCTCGGCTTGTCTCCAATAGAACGCCTACGTTTTGGTTTCCTTTGGCCGCCCTGGCCGGGGGTGCGAGCTCCACCTCACTTAGCGCGTGACCGAAATTCTTGCCATCAGCTGCCCGGGCTGCGATCACCTGAGGCGATGGCGTGGTTCCCTGTTTTGGCCACTCCCCTTCGCTGTGGCTACTGCCCGTCTGCAAAAAACTTAAACTTTCTGTGATTACCCTCCCACCAACTAACATGGAAGTGCAAAAAGGCCCTTTCCAAAAGGAAAGTAGTCTTTCTACAGGGGTCTGTGCACTTCTATGTTAGCTGGTGGGAGGGTAGTCCGCAATGTGGAAGGTTGAAGATCCGAAATACCAAAGCGCAGCCAAATACAGATTGATCTGTAGGGGAGCACCCTCAGGGTTGATCCCCGGGTTGTTGGGTTCTTGGAGGGGGAATGCACCTCGCTTCATTCAACTTGCACAATCACCCAACTCTGAAACCAAAACTTAAACCAAGGCTGGAGGTCGCCAAACGGTGGACCTTTTGTTGCGGGGGCAAGCCTCCCAACAGGTCCGTTGATGACTTCACGGGAGAACGGGCTCCAAAAGGTCCAAAACGCCATGAGCTCACGTATGGACGTATAAAATCGGCCTTTGACATACTGAGTCGGGGTCGTCTGCGATATCGCTCACGAGCTCACGCAAAGAATTGCGGTGATCGTCCACCTTCGGCGTCGGGTGTCACCATGTCTTTGCATTATCCACTGATTGCGACCCAAAATCCGAGAACCTGGAGATTTAACCAGTGTGCTCAGCCCCCAAAATGAAAATGAGGGATCCGCTCTAAAATGGGATTTCCGATGCTTCAACCAAGGGCTTGAGGGCTTCATGAATCAATGGTTCCCATTTCAGCTCAAGCACTTCACAGCAGGCACCCTTCAAATCACAAATAGTATGCTCCCTTGACTCCTCATCAGCAACTGGCCACTGGCTCATTCACGCTTGGTTCAAGTGGTGGTATGCATCGCAGCAATCGAAACGCGCAGCACATCCTGAACAGGATCCCACCCCAAATGGAACCATCGCGGATAACTACATTACTTTTCTTGCACCGACAAAATAACATGTGTTGGGAAGGGGCCCTTTGTTGGGAGTAACCCTCATCCCCGGCTTCCACTGGTGCAAATTGAACAAATTTGACATGCTTTGTCCAAGAGCAAACAAACAGGTGGGAAATGAAAGACTTCCTGTCTGATTGAGCAAGATAAAGGTTTGCCTTTTGACCCATGTTTAGCGGAATGGACACAAGCCAAGAGGCTTTCTACACTGTTAGGGATCCAAGTGTCTTTGCAATAATGCCAGCTGGCTGCGTATCAAACAATTTTGAGCTGTATTTTGAAGAGGACCAACATGAAAACAACCATCTGCAAGGGTCCTTAGTCCTTGACATCTCCCCGCACCTGAAGCAAACAGTATCGACATCTGGCCGACAACTTCTTCTATAGGGTCTCGTATATGCAAGTTTCAACATGCCCCCACCAACCCAAAAATTGGGCTTTCGTTTTCCCTCTGGTTTCCCTTTTCAAACCAAACAGACTTCCCAAACTGGTCGTTCGAATTGAGGGAATCCCTAATCCTAATCTGTAATCTACAGTGAAATGGGACCCCACTACCAACAAAGGCATTCACCGCCTTCTGGCATAAGAATCTTGCGGATTGCGTTTGAACAACCCACTCAACACATGGAGCGAGCCTTAAAATCTAAGAGGAACACCACGCCCAAGAAAAGAGACCGATATAGTGATCCCAGAAAAATGTGATGTAAGAAAAGCACGTGGCCCAAGTACTACTGTCATCAACTGTCATTTCACAAGTGGGCTTGAGCTAATGGTGACTGGGAAACATCCATAATTTATTGGCAAATTCTATCAGATCACAGACCGACAACAAGAAATGCCACCTTGTAAACGAACCCTTCATCATGACGTGCAAAGCACCCAAGCGAGGCCGCCATAATTTGCCCACATATATACATATGTATATATATATATATAGAAACATATATCACAGCTAAAACCAATAACCCTGGTCCACATGGGCAGGGTACCATAAAGTATATATATATATAATATATATATATAATATATATATAATATACATAATATATATATATATATGATATGTATAATAATGTGTATATATATACACACATATGATATGTATTTATAATATACATAATATCTTAGCACCGTTGATCCCCGGAAATCACCAGATCTACACTCCATTTGGGTCACGACATTTGGGTCACGAGGCCTCCTCGGTGAGCAGCAGCAAGTTGGGCTTGGTCTCCAGCGCCACTTCCAGGGCCACGTGCGAGGTGGGCACTTTGCCTCACCGGGAAACGCGGGAAACGCGGGGGGAGGCGGCTCGTAGGGATCTCCGATTTCCCCCCCAAAAAAATGAATAAAATCCTGTTAGGCGGTTCTTTTAGGTGAAATAGATGGGTTCCCCTGGTAGATGAGCAAAAACCACCAGGTAAACCAAGGAAACCCATCTATTTTTCGAGCAAAACAACAAAAAAGGCGTAGGGATCTCCGTTTTCCCCGCCCCCCCCCCCCCCCCCGAGAAAAAGAAAAAGAACAAGTCAAGCTATTTTGCCTGGGGAAACACGGGGAATTTCGGCCAGGGATGTGGACCGTCCCACTAAAAGAGCTGTTGGTTCTATAAAGCTATAAATGGGCATGGAGCAAAATAGGGGACCCAAGAAAAAGCTGTCGGCTCTTTTAAGATGGAAATGGGCACGTGTCCAAAGGGATCCCAAACAATGGTGATTGCCCTTTTGGTTTCAGATGGAACCGAGCAAGGGTATTTTCAAAACCAAACAGACAGGCGGAAAGACAGACAGACAGACAGACAGACAGACAGACAGACAGACAGACAGACAGACAGACAGACAGACAGACAGACAGACAGACAAACAGGCAAGCAGGCAGGCAGACAGACGGGCAAACGCACACACACAGACGGACAGACAGACAAACATGCAGCCAACATCAATGGCATATGGGTTCTACCACGATGGAGCTTTCAAAGTTAGGGGTCTCATACATGGCCCCGTTACACGGAGGTTCCCTATGTAGGTCTGTGTTGTTTTTTAGGTTGTCTTCCCCATTGAAAGTCTTGGCCACTGAGTTTCACCTTGGGCCAGGACTAACATGGGAAGAACGGAAAAAAAAAACAGAAAGAAAAAAACACATGTCAAAATTTAAAGGTCAGAATTGAACAACCAAACACGCTCCTTGTTCACTGCTTCGTCCACAAATGTACACCTTCGCAGGTCCTGACCCAGTGAAATATAGGTGTGCGTCAACATAGAGGGATCCCCAAAACGGCGGCTTTTGTTTGATACCATTTTAAACTATTTTGCTCAGGGAACCCTCGCAAGAACACACACACACATATCTGGAACGGGGCATCTCCCCAAGCCGAGAGATGCCCACAGTTTACTTCACCCTGCTGAGAGCACGCTGCGAACTTGAATCTTGAACCATGCCACCAGCGATCAATTTGTTCGGCGACACAGCAATCACTGGCCGGTGCCAGGCTATCTCCAATTTGCTGAGTGGCTCGTTGCCATGCCATGTTCAGTTGCACATCTCTGCCAATTGCTGCAAATCATCTTCTGCGGTCAAGAAGAACGCATGAGGTATCATGAGGTACACTTGTTGCTGTTGAAACAAAAGGCCTGCCGGTGCGGAAAACCGATCCTGCCTCCTGTGGTAGAACCATCCATCAGCTTCAGGAAGTAATAATACTTCCTAGCGCTGGAACCTCAATGGACCAAGGCACGCACTGGGACACTCGTTTGCCATCTTGACACATTGGCCACATGGGTGTGTCCAATTTTGAGACCCCTCCTCATGGCTGTTCATGAGAAACACGGAAACCGTCCTTTTTTTCCAGGGGCTTCCCGAACCCGCCCAAAAATCCTGCGAAACCAATGCGGGGGAAATCCATTGCCTCGGTCCAAAGGCGTCGGACACTTGCCCAGCACTCAGCACAGCCGCGCTCCAGACATGCACCGCAAGCACAAGTGAGCTCTCAGAGTTGTGCGGATCTGGCTTTGCCGCCAAGTAAAGAATCCCCTCTTAGTATCTAAAGAAAAACAAGGGAATCCTCAGATTTATTGTGATTGGTTTCCTGCGGATTTCCTGCAGACAGCATCCACGACTCGACTACAGGCCTTTCATTCAAGGTCTGACACTTGTCTAGAATCTACTGTAGAACATATCCAAAATTTCCCTACACCAAAGGCCAAAGGTTCGTAGTAGATAACATTCACCAACATAGCAATTGAGCTTGGCCAACATTCCATACTTCCTTTCCTTAACATCCTAGGCTGCGTAACCCTGTTCTAAGTCTGCCACCGTCGATAGCGGTGTTTCCCACCTGCAGCGAGAGTTTTTGGTCCAGGTTTCCCACCTGCAACGAGCGTTTTTGGTCCGGGGTCATGCTACCGGGCTAGATATCCTGTTCGGTGGACATCCAAACTTATGTCAACCAGTTGGTACACATGTTGCTTTAATAATGTAAATTTCAGCCGCTGATGGCTGGTGTTACTTTTTTATTGTGCAAGCAACTGATGCCTCCCTCTTGAAGGGAAACGCACATGACTTTATGCTGATGCTGGGAATCCCTGACTCTCCTTACATGGACCACATTTCATTGCTTGCTGTCGACCATAGAGGGCCCTGCTGACATTACGAGCCGCCTTTGGAGAGGATCCTATTTATGACAACCTAAGACATGCGGTTGGTTTGTTAGATTGAGAATTCAACAGAGCCAACTTGAGTTGTCCCCAATGGTGGATTCGGTCAGTCACAGGCTGGAACACGGGGCAACCCTGACTTGCGGAGACTAGTTGGATCAAGCAAACATCCCAACATCTGCCCAGCGAATGCCAAAGTCTAGCAATGCTGCCGCAGAAGTTGTTGTCAAGCTACAACATTCACCTGTGAGGTAGCATCAAACAAGAATGCTGCCCCCCTCATTTGTTTGTTCTTAGCAGGCAAAGTAGGAACAACTCCACCAGCCACCGCTCATATTCGGACCCATGTGTTGCGAAAGCGGCAATTCCCATATTCCTAATACATCAGTCAGACGATTCATATGTCGATGTCTCCACTCGCTTTTGCGAAAAGGTGACCTCAGCAAAGCCAACCATTCCTGAAGAGGCTACCATAACCAGTTTGTGTCGCTCTTCTCCAGGCACCGCTCGGTAATCGATCAAACTCATCCGAGGATTTCCCAGGTTGGGAATTGTTCAGGATTGGAGTTGGAACGCGTTCCTTTCCAAGGGACAGCTCATGCGTCAACAAACCCTTATTTTGCTACAGTAGACATGTCGTTTGGGGACATGCTTGGCGGTTCTGGGAGAGAAAATCCCTGTTCTTTCAGTGGTGTTTGCCCCGGCAGTAACGTGCAACAGGTAGTCTTGAAAGGACCACACACCCACATTCCTCCAAAGACAGAAACGGCAGAAGATAGCAACAAGCATAATTCTGAGGGCCCTGTTGTTTGGGAAACTAGATGGATGATAATTACTGGTACCCGATTAGAACCAACCTGGAACCACCTGCGCCAAACACACACAAAGCTTCAGCTTGCTTGACTACCCTCCCTCCCACTAACATGGCATCTGAGCAGGGGTCCCTTCAAGAGGAAACTGATCTTCCAGGTACCCTACCCTCACGGATGCGATGTTTGTGGGAGGAACCAATCCTGCAAGCAGAATTCTTTCACCGTGGACCCCACGAGCTGTGCCATGGCTTTGGCGTTGGAGTCAAAGCCCAAGGACCTCGCTGGCTGTCCGTTGAGTTGGCACCCGTGAGGTGGGAAACCCAAACGGATTCTCGTGGTGTTGATAGAGATAGGTTGTTTTAAAAGGATTCCTGCTGCTTGTATTTTTCAGGTTCAGGGAAACCAAGGGGCCACTGGGGTTTCTGTGGTTGTTTTGGAGTGAGGTTGCGCAGGGAAACATTGAGGCCCGAAAATTGCTTAGTTCGTGCGAGGAATCTTTAGGGACGAGACAGAGCCCAAAAAGAGAAAAACGGTTCCCGGCTTGCCCGTATCCGCGAGTGATTCTCACGTCATGTTTGATCGTATCCTTCCAATGAGGTAGCCTAAGACGACCCTTGGCAGCGCTTCCCGGAAAAAGCCTCTAGATTGATTTGCGTGCCCCCAAAAGGGGTGGGCAGCTTATCAGTGGCCCAGCGGTGGGTCTGCTTCAAGCGTAACCCCGGCCCTTTTGGACAGTTGCCAAGTGAAATCAAAGTCAACTGAAGACAGCTCTGAGGGTGTCCACTGGAACCTGGAGCATTTGCGTTGCTTTCCTAAACCTTTTTACTTGTTCTTTATCAATGCTTCCCCCCAAACCTATGAATCAAATCTATTCTGACACCGTCATTCAAGCAAAACGCAAGAGCGAACGCTGACCTAACTTGGCTCAGGCACAAGTGGGACTTGGGCTCGGCAGGTTGATTCATTTGCTCTCATCCCACTCTCGGACAGCGCAGTCAGGGCGCGCCAACCCAACCAGCTTGAGCTAAGGCCCGGGCGCCTCCACAAACTCGTTAATCATGCTCCCCTCAATGCCGCAAGGAACGCCCACCACCGCTGTCTTCACCTGGCAACGAAAATCCCGAAAAAAATCCCTTGATTTGAATTTCTGCAGTGGTTCAAACGTTGGAGCGATACGAGTAGGCAACGTTGCGGGTGGATTGTAATTACGATAGACGATAACCATGATTATCATTGTTTGGCGGCATCTGCAACATCTGCATTCTGAGTATACGTACGTACCAAACTCTGTACACACACACACACACATTCGCGTACATATCTGCGCAGATGCACATCTCACTCTTGTTCACGTTTAGTCCTTCCCGCACCTCTTTATTGCAGGATACCTTCTAGGGACACCAACAGCATTTTGGGACCCTTTGGTGAACAGCATTTATACGTGGGAGTGCTAACCACAAACCAGTTTGACGGTGTAACCCTCGCCTTCTGCTGCCTGAAGTACTCGGCCAAGTAAGCTGCATCCGTGCTGGTGCCTTGCAAATGCCAGCTCCACGCGTGCACTCGTGCAACAAAAACCCAGAAGAGAAACACAGACACCGAGACACAAAGGCACAGTCACACACATACACATTCACACAGACACACAAAGACACAGGCGCCACAACACAAACACACACATACTGAACATGACACATGCGCACGACATAAGCATGGCTCAAGCACAAGCAGGAACACAATACCACAGACTACAAGCACAAACACAAACACAAACACCTACACGCCAGACTAAACTACAAACACTAATACTAACGCCAAACACGGCAGCACAACGCAACACACGATATGATCAACACCAACACCAACAGAAACACAACACAGCATCAGCACAGCGATGCACAGTACAATACCCTTTCTCCCTCTCTCTCTCTCTCTGTGGTCAAGCTCATGCCAACATACCTTGGTTGTTCTTGATCTGGCACACAACCCCAGCGTGGCCTGCAAGTATCCATTGTTTGGAGGTGGGTCATTCCCAAATTCCCTTGGACAAACAAACAAGCGGGGATACGGAGAAAGCGGGGATACGGGGGGATTCCCTTGGCGCCATTTCCCATATCAAACTTAGTCAAGGTGCATTTAGGGGGAATCCTCCCGTGTCCCTGCTTCCCCCTGTATCCCTGCTAGTTGGTTTCCCTGTTCCCTAAGCAAGGCGCTTCAGCGGGAGGCCTCCCTTGTCGCACCTGCGCCCATCCAAGGGCTGCACGGGCGCCGCCCACCAGAACCAAGCCGTCCAAATCCAACTCCTAGCGACGCACACGAGGCACCGCACGGTCACAAGTCCGGGCCAGGTTTCAACCCCACCTTTTGCCGCCTGTCACAGGGGATCCAAAGAATTCGAAACCGCAATTTGAGGAGGTTGTCAATCACGACGCAAGTGATGTCCACAAAAGGGTCCCGAATAAACAATCAACAGACTGTTGGGTGGGCATTGTTCTTGCTTGAGAGTATTCTAAGTTCAGAAGCCTACCCCACAATTTCCAAGCACCTTCTAAGGAGGCACTTGGACCCCTTTTTACCCCCCAGAAGCCATCCTCAGGAGGTACCAAGGGACGCTCTGGGGCCATGAAACCCGTCGGGTCCTGGCAGGTCTGCTTTGCCTTCTCGGACTCATCCTGCGTTTGGATCGCGCGCTGTAAGCCAAGTGGGAGGCCTCTTGGATACGCAGACAAGGTGGATGGAGCCATATGGGGAACCCCTCGTTGGAGGGCAAAAGGGACACCTTTATTGAAAAAAAGCCCTTCACAAAACAGTAAACTGGTTCCACTGGCCACCTCTTCTTGGCTTTCGGTGGAACAATCAACACGAACACGCTGAAGAAGCTCTACAGCCGCATTGCTCGCGGCACGAACGGATGCTCTAAAAGCGACAGCCCGGTTTTCCGCACGTGGCTGGAGGAAACAGCTGGGGGGCCGCTTGACGGCGTCCAAACTCCAAACGATCCGTAGCACACGGCCATAGAAGGGGCCCCCGAGGAAAATCCGCATTCGAGGAGCTGAGCCGGAGGGCGAAACGAATCAGGGATACCAAGTTGTCCAATTGCCAAGTTGTCATGTTCCTGCCGTTGGCCCAAGAGGAGTGCACTGACTCTTACACCAACATTGACAAGGACCAGGCGACGGCAAGCACAAAGGAAGTGCAAGTCACAGGGAGACCCTCCAAAACTGTTGGTCGACTTCAAAGGGATTGAAACACCTCCAAACCCAAAGGAAGAATATGGGCCACAGTCAATATTTATTGTGTGCCCCAACAAAGTTGGATTTTGGTGAGTAACCACCAGTTCCTAGTGGCAAGTGGCTGCATCCAATGTCATTCGCCTGTCTGCAGTACATGATTGTGAATATTGTCCGAATCTCATATCACGGCCTTGGAGTTGATGCGGTCAACGGTTCTTCCCAACCTTGGCTTTCATGGTTCTGCCAACCTGAGTTGGAGATCTGGCCAAAGAAGGTGGCAACAACTTTTGGACCTTGCAAGTGAAGACATCTGACGACCACGGACCAAACCCGGGTGTTGAATATCCCGTCTTTATCGGAAGCATGGGCGATTTCATGGTCGCCAGCTGAACAGGTTTGCAGGCCGCGGCAAAGTCCAATTGATGCATACTGAGGCCCTGACATGTC
The DNA here is from genome assembly GCA_963377175.1 of Effrenium voratum. Classification (NCBI taxonomy): domain Eukaryota; class Dinophyceae; order Suessiales; family Symbiodiniaceae; genus Effrenium; species Effrenium voratum. The sequence continues at coordinate 841,063 of CAUJNA010000125.1, read as the reverse complement.
CAATCCGCCTCGGGTTTAGATGTGTCCAAAGGTTGAGGAGGTCAGGGGTTCGCCCTGGCACCCGATTTTGTAGCTTAAACAACCAGATTGGTACCTTCAAATTCTCTCCATATTCCTCAGCAGGCCTCGGTCGCCCTTTCGTTTCAAAAACACCCCGCAGAGAAGGGTACTGCGCTCCGACAAGAAACGCACCCGCTTGAGTGGCTTCCCTTTGAGTCCTACTCGTAAAGCAAAACCGGGAAGGGGCAGTCAACACTGGGTTTGATAGGGGAAGCCAACAATTTTAGGCGTCCCCTGTTCTGCATGCTCCAAAACTCGGGGTTCGATGCTTGGGGATCAATGTCCTAAACATTGAAGCTGAGCATCTTAAATTTGTTGGGATCTGCTCACAACTCAAATTTCGGTTCCTATGAAAGGAATCACGAAGCTCAGCCCCAGAATGTGAGAATACCTTGTTTGCAGGGCTGCCAACTGTTTCACATTCTCCACCTGACCTGTCCAAACGACCTGAAAACCCCCTAAAAAAAGAGTAAACTTTTGGGAACCACTGTGCTGAGCATGGTGAGATACAGTGCATAGGCCAAGCAAATACAACTGAACCAACTGCATCCAATCATACACCCTGGTGAAGTCCTGTATACATATGTATAATAATGTATAATATATATATATATATATATGATTTACACAATTGCTCTTGTTCCTCTGTGCAATTTACGCCCTCCGCCATTCCTGAACCAAGCGGGTTCAACAAAGAATCCAGCTTTCGCGTTCTCGCTTTCGCGCTCGCGCCTGTTCCACGGAATGCCGCGCAAATCTCTGGAGTGAGCTCGACGGCCTCAAAAAAGCTTCCCAAACGGATGGTCGGTCACCAGATCCCCACAAAAAAGAGCCGACGAAGCGTAAAGGGCATTTCCAGGTATGGGTTTGAAGGTATGGATGCTTGCATGCCACCGGGCATCAGTATTTGCTCAGAACGCAACACTATGTATCCCGGCTACAAGTGGTGCATCACCTCCATAGCTGCAAAATCCATAACTTGAGTTTTGAGGAACCATGAGTTTGATTCGAAATAGGGCAACCCTCCCCCTTCCTTGAAATATAAGGCCAACTTCCCCTTTGTTCTCCCTTCCAAGCACAGCCCAAAACCGGGAAGTCAGATCTGATGTTCGTGATCCACGTGCGCCTGCTTGTCCAGGAAGCCATGGGTGCCGCCCACAAAGCCGAAGACTTTGTTCCCGAAGTTCGGTGGCCTTGCCCCGAAACGAGTCATCAAAAGCTGGTACAAACATGGTTGAACCCAAGACCGTGTAGAGAAATGGCTGTGGCTCAAAAAGCGGTACCCATTTTTGGGCCCCTTGGATGGAGACAAAGACCGAAACATGCGTAACCCTAGCTCTTTCATTTTGAGCCACACCCATTAAATAGCAAGGTGGACGCAGCTATTTCCGGCTGGGACTGCTCACTAACCTTCATCCATCCGGGTTTTGCTTGTGGCTCAAATGCGGGCCGAAGGGAAGCCTGGGTGAAGCCCTCGGGCAACGAATGGGTTCCATGGGCTCCAAGAAATCGGAACCTCTGCGACCCTGACTCCCCTCCTCCCCCCGACCCCCCCCGTCTGTCTCCCGGGCAGGGCGGAAACCAGCACAACTCCTGAAATAAAACGGCAACTATGCGGGCGCTTCTGACTATGGTGGACATCTCCAGGCGGAATATTTGGGGAAACATTTGGAAACAGAAACCTCCAACATCTTCAACACGGAAACCTTGCCCGCCCCCCCCCCCCCGTTCCCCCACAAAAGAATGGGAAGAGGTGTGAATAACCAAAACGACGGGATCTTTGGTGGGCCTTGCGCTATTTGGAGGCTCCATCTTGCAGGCTTCCCCTGCGGCTGCTTGGCTTGCGGGAACCGGTTTGACTTGTGCCAGCATTTCCTCAAAAACTAGGCTGTCCTCAGATCCCCCGCTAAAAGAGCCTGTTTAGTGGGCTAAATTGAAAACCCCACTAAAACACTAAAAAACTAAAAAGCTAAAAAGCTAAGGGGCTGGCTGGGAGCCACCAAGAAAATGCTTTCTGGACCCTTCCTGTACAATAGTGTCCGATTCGTTGATACCGTGAGTCGCTGCGGTCAATCGCTTTCAACGCCTTGAACCTCCCGAGCTCCCTGCATCATGTCCACCAGGCCGCACACGAAGTCATGACAGCCCGGCGCCTGCGCGCGCTGCCAGGCACTTCCAGCAGTACGCCCCCGGGATTCTGACTGCATGAACGCCCAAACGGATCCAAAGGGGCATTGCCCAAAGGATCGGCAAATCAGCAAGCAATCGGTTGGAGTCATGGCTGAACATATCCGAACCGGTCAATTCCCTGAGTTTTGCCAGCGAACCAACCACATCCGGTAGCTGCATGGTTCCCTTTTGTATCCCCACTTGCAACACATAGCGCATCCACTGCACTTCCCAATCACTTCAAATCTAAAGATCCTTGCTTCCAGAAAAATGGGAAACGATATTACCTGAGACAAGTTTGTAGTTGACAAATAACGCTAGGTAAACGGACTTCGTAATGTATTTTTTCATCAAAAGCACACATCCCCTCTCAAAGGCGCAAATCCCCTATGAAATCCGGGTGCACCAATCAAAATTATCCAACCGAAAAGGAGGGTCGGTGACCCATAAACCCTACCTGAACGCAGCAAGTCCCGACTGCGGTTTACTTCCGCCAATTGCACGCAAAAAGAGAAGAGCAACATGCAACGGCCCCGTTTAGCACGCAGACACATTGAAGCTTTGCAACATGGTGCTGGCTCTTGACAACTGAATTCTGGGGATCGCGCCTCCCCTGCTCTTTTCACGTTGTTGGGAGGTACTCGGGCTCCAGCCATCGCAAGTTTGGAGCACATGCTGCTTCTTGCACTGACGATGCGGCCAGAAAAAGTCACTAGACCCTTGAGACCTCGACTAAATGTTAATGGCATCTACCAATAAAACGTTTATTCAGTGTGCCAAACCAACAACACTACCAAATGGTAACATGCCGCAATTTGTCCATGCTCGGTGGCAGCTGGCAAGCTGGCAGGGCTTGCCTTTTGGTTTAGGAGAAATACATCGGGACTCCCTCCATTAGTGTCACAGGTAGTATCTTGTCGTGGTCCCAGAAATTTTCAAGCTCTACATATCTACATCGATTTGTCGTGGTCCATTTTGACGGTGCAAGCCCATCAAAACTACAGCGATGGTGTTCGGAACACGCCGGACACCCTGTTTGTCGCAAATTGTGGTAAGCCATATATATATATATATGTTATCATATATATGTATATATGGTTAACTTGCAACATCTGGTTATGGCCAAACTGCCGGTGAGCATTTCACACGCCCGGCCAACGAAATCGCTGTGGCACAAGCCACCTGACTGCCCTGGGGTCCCCCGGCCTGGCGGCCGCAGAAGACAACGCCCACCTTCTTGTCCGCCACTGGCTGACTGCGCTCCTCGCGATCCGCACCAAACGGGTGCTGCCAAAACCCAAAAAAAACAAAGTGTGTGAAGACAACCTCCACAACAAGTTCACTTTCACCCCTCCCCCCCCTCAAAAAGTGTGTGTGAAGACAAGGACCAGCGCTTTTTTGGGAGGCTCCTTTCTCTGGCCGTTGATTTGTTTCTCGTTCCTATAGCGCAAACGCTGCGAGCTGTGGGTACGTCTGTGTGGGTACGTCTGCTTGATGGTACCGTGTTTGGGATGGTTTTATCAGTATGTTTGGAGCCGTGATCCAAAGCGTATTGGACCCCCAAAGGACTTTCGGGTATTGGAAGGGAATCAAAAGCAAGGTCCAGTCGGCCAATGGAGGTGAATTATACTCCCCAACACCTACAGTAGGAGGTACCTTCATGGCCGGGCCTAGGTTCGTGAAGGTGCAACTCAACTACCGGCAAAAAGCATCCCCAAGCATGAGCACCGTGAATGCCTTTATCCTGCTTCTCTGCTTCTGGTAAGTCAACTGCTTTGCTGGTAAGTCAACCGAATACTTAAAACTTCCCAACAATGCAATCACGAAATTGACCCTGTTTCCCAACTAATTTGTCTTCAAAATGGGACAGAACAAGCCCGAAGAGGGCAGCATTTCACAACAAGCCTGAAAAGGGCAGCCTCCATCAACACACATCCACATCGGCCCTCGCTGAACACTTTCTGAATATCTCTCGGGGCTTTGCCATGGGCTTCCACTTGGCAAACAAGCCGCGCCTCGGTGGGGATGATGTCCAGCAGAGGCGCATGGACATCTGAAAAGAATCTGGAGACCACCTGACCAGGATCTGCACCCGTCGTTGACCGGTGCCATGTGGGCATGTAGAGGGTCCAAGTATCTTCTAAGGAGGCACTTGGACCCCTTTTTACCTCCCGAGAAGCCATCCTCAGGAAGTACTTGGACCCTCTGGGTGTAGGAACTAGGCATCCTCTTTGGGGACGCTTCACTCAAAGGAAGGACGCCATCGCGCCAGTACTCTTGGAGCATGACTTCTGAAAAGTCTTGGCCCACGTTCTGTCATATCAAGAGGAAGTCACAGGGATGGTCCACTTTCGCATAGCAAACAAGGGCTATGTTCCGTAGCCACGTCATTGCCAAGCGGTGCGCAGCATTCCCTACCTTTGCCAGCTCGTTCACCATGGCAACGCTCGCGTTCGCACACCTTTTGAAATACTTTCTGAATCGGTCCCAAAATCTTCCGACTCTTGGCAGAGTAGCGAATCCTATCGTCTGAAGCCAAGATAAAGAATCACCGAACGTTCCGAACGTTTAAAAAAAAAAAAAAAAAAAAACGACAAAAAACACTTCTTCTGTTGGCATGGTACGCTCAAGGGTGGCCCTGTCATTTTGCCGGCGTGACATACTCGGAGAAGCCCCGGGGTTTGGCCGACGTATCTCCACGTCACGAATATCCCAAACGGGAGCCGCCTTTTGATCGCCCACCTGGGTCCATTTTAATGCCAGGTGTTGAGTATGACTCAATTCAAGTTGAAATCATGGGAAATCAGGGGCAATCAGGTGGAAATTCAAGCACTGGTTTGTTCTTTGGCGTGCAATCAGGGCTTCCGCTCAAACTTTGCTGGCGTCGTACTTAAAAAATGCTCAGGACATCCCTGGCTTTTCTAGGCGTGGAGCGGGATATCTGTTGGCTTGGCGTGCTTGGAGTAGGCAGGAGTTGTGGGAAGCATGTGGGCGCAGTGGGGCCAGGTGCGAGAGGGACTACAAGTTGGGTAGGGGAGCATGTTTCTGACTGAGCCAAACGTGTTGCAATTGCTCTTTTGCTCAGTAGTCCAAAAGCTGAAAAGCTGCTTTTTGGGCCAAACTGGCTTTGCCAAACATTCGTAGTACCCTGTTTCAGCAAGGAGCATGCGGGCGCTCCCCCAAAGCACTCTCAAAAAGACACGCCGCCTTGCCTCTGAATGGTCAGTCACGCAAGTCTCCTCTCCTTTGACGACCTCGGTGGCAAAGCCCTACCTAGTGAACAGCAACCAGCCGGAGCCCCCAAAATGTAGTTCCCAAATGCGAGATTCCTGTGTGAGGGAGCATTTGGCTTATCACGGTTCAGGAGTCCCAAGCTTTGAACAAATTGTACCACCACTGCCAGGTGCCACGATTACCCCGATGAATGCACCCAGCGGATGAAAGAGGAGACTTCTTCCGCCGCGCAAGTCAGGATCCCCTCCAAGATCTAACACCCCTACTCATCGACCAGGGCTTATTAAAATTAGGGTGCCAGCAAAGGAAGCCTTGCCCATTACCTCAAGCTTGCGTTCACAGGAAGCACGTAGAAATCTGAGTGCTTGGCAGTGACGGCGTTTCCGTTGAATGCGCTGATTGCAGCCGGCAAGCGATGCTGGCGCTCCTTGAGAAGCCACAGGTCAAAACTCTCCGGCGCGGAGATTCCCGTTCCCAAGCACAGATCCAAGAAAACCCAAACGGCTTTCCTTGTTCTTGTTGGCTTTTCAGCAAAATACACACACGAAGCAAGAGATACTCTCAAAAATGACACATCCAGGCAACACATGGGGATGTTCCTTGTTCCCTTGCCAAAGGGAATTCATTCATCCGCTTGCGAACTGCGCCAATGTCCGCTTGGATTCTCTGGGTGTCAAAAATTGGTGGGATAAACACAATTAAACCATCCCCAGACTTACCCAGAAATTCCGCTTAAAAATCACCCCCCCCCGGTTCTCCTTCAGTCCTTTTGGGGTTTTTAATCAACTTGTGGGACATCTAGGGACCACCCAGTTCTGATAAATGGCCAACAGGCCCAAGCCGCAGCCTTCATCAATACATCCCAAGCGTCAAAATACTTCCCCCATTCCGAATATGGAACCCAGATCCCGGCAAAAATGAGTCTTTCTGGGAACCCCAGCAAGGTTCTATGTCAGTGTGCGGGATGGTACATACATGCTATTACAAGCAGCTTCATATGGCCCCGTGCTGGGGTGGAATCCAAAGCAAAAGCACGCATCTTGGTGCTTGACCCCTAAGCAAACACATAGGTGTGCGTCAAAGTACAGGGACCCCCGAATGGTGGTGTCCCTTGTGGTTTGCCTTTAAACCAACCTGAACAAGGCAGCCTCAAAAACAGGCACCCAAACCCATGTTGACACAAGCGCAAAGGAACGCGCGCTCTGTCCAGTCTCCACTGCTGGAGGTCAGATCGTTGCTTCTTCCTAGGTGCGATGCGACAGAGCTGCTGCCAATGATGCACGAAGGTTGCCCCTTTTAGCTTCAACTAATCACTTCTCGACTGCTCCACCTCCCTGAGCATCTTGGTGTTGTTACCCGACTGCAGCATGCAACAACCTCAGCACAGCACGCTTGCGGCTGGAACAGGAAGTTGCCCATCCTAGGCAAGCGATGCACCGAATGCAACGAGGCTGTGTGTCCTGTCGTCAAGAGCAAGTTGGCAGGCATCTCCATTTCAATCCGTCGCTTGCCATGAGTCAGGGACAACTTGCCAATTCAAACACCCCTTAGGCTGACATCACGGAAGACAATGCATTTCTCTTTGACACCATGTTGCAAAAGTCTTCCTCAGACTTTGCAGATTTCGAACAAAGAAAAG